>CAUYQG010232516.1:0-25785 GCA_963574415.1 Tarsius wallacei | reverse complement strand
GAGTTGGAGTCTCACTCTGTTGCCCAGACTGGAGTGCTGTTGCCGCTCCCGGCCACCGCAGCCTCGACCTGCTGGGCTCCGGCGATCCTTCCGCCTCGGCCTTCCAAGTAGCTGGAACTACAGGCGCGCGCTACCACGCCCAGCTAATTTTTTGATTTGTTGTAGAGATGAGGTCTTGCCAAGTTGCCCAGGCGGGTCTCGAAGCCCTGGGCTCAGGCAATCCACTTACCTCAGCCCTCTTCTTTTAATTTAGATACAACTATAAGATTTGTCCTATGTCTGTCTTCCTTCCTTCCTTCCTTCCTTTCTTTTCTTTTTTACCCTCTTCTTTGCTATCCGTCTCATGGCTTCACTTACAGGAATGATTCTGAAGTGGGAGAGCCATCCAGACTGTCTCACAAAGGCACGAAGGACACACCTTCTTCCCATACTTGTTCTACTCCTGAAAAAGTTAAATTTACCTAATTTCTATTTAAAAATTATTCTAACTCTTATCATGTTGCTGCCAAATCGCTCTACTTTCTGGTGGTGTGAAGCAAAGTTAGAGTTTTTGCACTGCCATGCCATGTGGTCATCTTCCTTTTTCTTTGTTCGTAGGACACTTAACAGAGATAGACTCAAACTAATGGTGACTGCCAGGCATCTCAATTGTTCTCAATTTGAATTAAGGCAACAGGAATGCCTAGACTGGTCTAGCATAATTAACTGGACATCACAAGAGAATTCAGAAGAATGCACTCAGAGGCCAATTAATTTATTTGAAATAAAAAAATATGTTTTAAAGAATACAAGGACACATACAGGATTTATAAAAGCTTTGGATTTACCTATGACATTCCAGAGAAAATGTTGTTACTCTGACATGTGGCCTAATCTACCTATCTAACTGAAGTTTTTAGTTGCTGATGTACCTGTGCTTACTGGGAGAAATTTGTTTTTGTTTGTTGTGTTGTTTGCTTTCTCCCCTCGACTCTAGAACCTGATATGTACTTTTTTTATGACCCTAGAAATGTTCCCAAATTTATCTATTCACTTAATTGAACATTGTCTGATTACCTTCTCAGATGTGTAGAAAGTCTCAGAACACTGTAACTATTCAAATCCTTCATATATAAGTAAAGCTCAAATATACACAATTGAAGACCACCTAGAGCATAATAGATGACAATGATAGAAGTTGGAAACTACAAGAATTCATGAGCAAAATATCCACAGTTTACTAGCATGTAAACTTTAAAAAGTGTAGTGTAACTAAAAAATAATATTGTGTTACTCTATAGCAAATCCAAGTGTGGAAACAAGAAATTGATGGCTCCTGGGTATTTAGCAAGTGAACCAATTTCATAGATGAGGCTATATCTAACTTTAGCCTAAATTAAGGTGAAATAATTAAAAAAGAGAGATTTTAATGAGAACTCAAAATTTCATGATAATTAAAGATGTTTCTCATTTAGTGAAGACTCAATATATGCCAGGCTCTATACTGATTGTTTTACATATAGTATTTTATTTAGCAATCATATCAGCTGATTAAAATAAATATTGCTATCATTTTTCAGATTAAAAAACTCTAGGAGCTGTAGAGATTTAAAAATTTTGTTATATCTATATCTGAGATTTAACCTTCTGTGTAATTAGACCTTGACATTTATATAGTCAGCCATTAAGCAAACTTCATCAATTTAAAGCTACAAATATGCAGTGAAATAAAAACTTAGTTGATGAAGGGAGAAGATGCATAGTATCTTTTTAAATAGATTCTGGAGTAAGAAAATTTATTTTGGCAGCTATGGATTATAACAGTAGATAATATTACTTCAGTTATAAATATGGTGAGAAATAAATAACAAAAATAATATAAAATAAACATTAAATACAAATAGAAAATTATAGCCTGTCTACTATAAAAATATACATTAAAAAAGAAAGCTTTAATAGCAGATCAACTGCTCTGGTCAATGAACCAGAATGTGATACTATTGAAAACATTTTGAAATATAATGATGAAATAGTTGCACTTGCTTCTGTAATTCTAAACAACAGCTATTACATGCACACATGCATATCACATACAGCCAAAATAACATAATTTTAATAGGAGAAGTAGTGTAATTGTAGAAACTGAAGAAAGTAAAATTTACCTTGGCATTGAAAATATTTCTCTCTATATATTTACTTGACATTTAACAGAACTAAGTGTCTATGAAATTTTGAGAACAGTTTTGAATATTCACCTCCCTGAGATTTTGCTAAGGCATGAAAAGATATTTACAAATATGATTTCAAAATATAAAGTATATTTTAATGCATGCATTTAAAAAATCCTAAAAAAGACTTGGAGATGGCAGGGAATTAAAACTCACTTTTTGTAATAGAAATAAACGACAGTAAAACAAAAAGAACAAGGCACAAGTAGGAAGAAGGCACAACGTATTAGTGAGGCTAACCATGGAAATCACTGCATTTGTGCACCTGGCATCAGTAAGTTAATACTTGTACATAAATGCAGTGTGTCTAATGATTGAAGTGAATTTGCTGGAATTTTTCTTGTGAGAAGGAACCCAGGAAGAACCTGGAATATTGAGATGGAAGATATTGTAAGAGAATAGAAAACATCCCATTCCACCATACTGGCAAAAGTGGCCATTTCCGAAGTTGCAGTGGAGACACATCCTGTTTTGAAAAAGAGTAGGAAATCCACTAGCAAAAGAACAATAGAGAAAAATATAAAAGGCCAGAATAATTGTGTCAAATCATCGGCCCTCATTATTTTGGGGAAAACAAGCAGGTAGGACTTTACATTCATGATTTCCAAATTCAACTGTGTTACCTTTGTGACCTTAAAAGGCTGTGCTATTTTGTTCTCTCAAAGAGTTTTCAGTAAAACTTACTTATTGTCTCAAGTTATACACTTCAATAAATATACATTGCTTTTCCTGGATTTAGGTTTTTCCTCTTAACAAATTAGCACCTCTAGTCTAATTTATAATGGCAGATACCATTTTGTTTTGAAACAAAAAAGCAATTTGTGAAATAAAAATCTCTCCTGTAGGAATAAATGAATTATTCCCAAGTCATGAGGCCTCCACTTGCCTTCTGAGCTTCAAGATGTTTCATTCTGTGTGAGACTGCCACCTTAGCCTTCCATGGCAAAGAGAAGACACTTTGGGACAATACTTTTATAAAAAAAATTTAATGTTTCCCTGATGAATCTGAAAGTCCAAAGCTACTTGTAAACTCATCTGTATACCTCTAGACAAGCAAAAGTGTTAAAGTACTATGCCCATAATTAAAGAGAACTTATACTAACATGTAGCAAAAGGACACAAAAGAAGAAAAGGAGGAAATAAAAATGAACAATGTCCAATAACAATACCAATATGCATTTGTATTGCATTTTGGCCTCATATATATGAATTTACATTATCAAAACAGAATATGAATATGTAACAATATTTTAAGTTTGAAGACAGTCCCATCCATTTTCTTCTTTAAAAAAAAAAACTTTATGAAGAGATGTAAATAGATAAATTCTGTGAACTACCACAGGTCTTATGGTAGATCTGGTACTTGAGTACTGATTTTCTGACTAACCTGGGTGTTCTTCCAATTAGAATTTCCATGAAATAAAATCTGTGTTTTATAAAATTATCTGTAGAAAAGAATTTTGTATTTCTACCACATATGATTTAGTGTGAGTAGGATAGATGAGGTTAAGTAGATAAGCAGCAAAAATGTAAAGTGTACAACAATTCTAAACCTCAGGTAAATATTTCAAATATGTTATTCTGTGCTTTAGGTTAAAGTAAAATTTTGCTCATGCAAGAAATAAATTCTGCTTAGGCAAAATGTAGTGTATTATTGTTCTTCTTATACTTAATAAGTAGCCACGAGGAATCAAAATTGCTGAGTAGTATGATAAAGCACTTGTTAATGTAGACACATTTATCCAAAAATATTTTTTTCTGAAATAAAAAACTGTTCAGCCAGATGGTATCACATAGTTAATTTCTTTTTTCCTCATTTTAAATATCAGACCATTTAAATCACCTTGTAACACTTAAAACTAGCTTGGGTGGGTACAGGAGAAACGCTGCTCTGCACCAAAGAAGCCTTTCCATAATGTGGATTCAAATGTTCTTAGATGGATTTGGTTTTCATTTACTTCAGATAAACAGAGCACTAAATTACTCATTTAGGAAGTAGACCAAAAAAAATGTTATTTTCAATAGTAATACAGGAAGTTTCTTAAAGAAATTTTACAGGACATGCATGTGAAAAATATATGTATGGTTACTTACACAACATTTAGTTTGGTTTATTAAAAGATTGGTAATTTAAATATTGAGCAAAGTACTTGTTTTTAAAAACCACAGAGTGAGTGTACATATAGTTGAGAAGTACTTCATGCTGGACCATGGAGGCAGACAGACTTGAATATGCATTTTTATAAACTTTTGCCACCTTGAAAAAATTACCTCTATGACTCAGTATTTTCATCTGTAATTTGAAGATAATAACGTCTCTCTCACAGGGGTGTTTGAGAGGGCAGACAGTTTTGTACAGGGCATGCACTTGCTTGACATAGCTGTGGTTATCAATAATTGGCAGACATTATCAACCTAGAAATTCTTTATTGTCAAATAAAGGATACTACATACTTTCTAATAACAACTTCACCATTACCCTCTGCATTGGGACATGATGGATACAAGATAAACATATTAATATATTTAGAGAATATTCCCCTTATTTGTGCTTTGGTAAATAGATATAAATTAGTCCCTAGCAACCATCAAACGATGATTTTTGTGGTGAGTTTGAACAACACATGGGTTATTATCTGGTACCAAAACTCAAGAAAACAGAGGCTTTTTCTCCAAAACCCAGCAGCATCATATTTGCAATATTATTAATAGCTTTAGAGAAAAAAGTGGTTCTCTTACAATCACCTAGAAGCATTTTCTTTAAATTTGCGACCTCCACAAATGTAGCATTTTTCAAACTAGAGTAGATATTGTTTTAGCAAAAATCTTAATTAGAAGAAAGAGACTGACTAATCTTATGTTGACAAGAGTTTACATTCTTTTTGTTTTTCTCAGAGGATGCATCTGCTTCTTATTCTAAACATGGCTCTACTTACAATCTAATTGCCCTACCCTACACTACTCTATTATTTTCTGAATCTGAGTATGCATTGTAGGCCAATCATCGATGAGTATATGAAGAGAAGATCTGGAAATTGAAGGTTACACATATACATACAAGTCTCATTTTATATGTAGATATATGTGAGTATAGCTGCTTCATATTTTGCAAGCATGCAATTCTATGCTCTAGGCTTGTTCTCACAATTTTCTGAAATAAGTCAGAATTATTGTCTCCATATGAAATGTTATATTTATCATCGAATGATAAATGGTTGCATTATTTTGGCATCCTCTTTGAAACTTACTTTGCTCCTTTCACTGGGGCTTGGGCTACATAGTCAGAATATTTTGTCCAGATGTATAAATGGAGATTTTGCAGGGAAAAAGAACACAAATTCAGGATGTATTACTAAGATGTTAATGTGAATAGCAATTAAATGAAGATCTATAATAAATGAGACACCATTTAAAGAAACATGTAAAAGCTAAATTCAAGTTAATTTTCCACCTTCATGCTAACTTGAATTGAAGTTGTGTTGCAATTGTCAACTCACTGCCTAGAAAACCACCAGGATGGTACGCATATCAATTTCAATAATATGTATATTCTATCATCAATTAGAGTTAGAAAACTTTGAGAGACTGAACTTATGAAAGCAGCTCCATTTTTGAGCTTGGTGCATATCGCTGACATGTTTTTATGTTCTATTTTTTCTCTTTAGAAATCAAGTTTTCAAGAAATTTAGCAATATTTTTTCCTGTTTAGTATGCTACAATCTTAATGCAAAGGATAGTGAAAAAGATGACTCATACCTCAGAACAGAATCATCAACCTAAGAATTACACAAGGCAAAATATATTCAGAATGTGTTTTGAACTACTCTCTTCCGAATATTTTTATCTATTATATTTATTCTGAACATTGATTTCACCTATTATATTTTTAGAATCATTGGTAACATTTTAAATATATAGCACTGAACACCTAAAATAAATTAAAATAAAAGAATACTATTGAAAAATTTAACATTTTATAATACAATCCCAGTGCCATCATCTTACAACTGAACAAATGGTACAGAGAGATTATTTAACTCTGCTAAAGCCACATAACTGATAGCTGCTGGTTAGAATTTTAAAGCCATTATTTCTAACTTCAAGGCCAGCATTCATTCAATCATGTTATCTTTGAAAAAATTATGTTTGCCTTTCATAATATTACGACATGCCTTGTTTTATTGCATTTCTTTTTTTACAGTTTGCAGTTATTGTGTTTTTTATAAATTGAAGGTTTGTGGAAATACTGCATCTAGCAGGTAAATTGGTGCCATTTTTTTAACACTATGTGTTCATGTCATGTCTCTGCATCATGTTTTGCTAATTCTTATAATATTTCAGATTTTTCATTATGATTACATTTGTTGTGGTGATCTGTGATTAGACATCTTTGATGTTACAATTGCAATTGTTTTGGAGTGTTATGAACAATACTTTTAATACAAGAATAGTGTGTGTGTTCTGACTGTTCTATCAGCTGGCCGTTTCTTCATTTCTCTCCCTCTCCTCAGGCCTCTCTACCCCCTGAGATGCAAAATATTAAAATTAGGCCCCTTTCTAACCCTACAATGCATTCTAAGCGTTCAAGTGAAAAGAAGAGTCAAATGTCTCTCACTTTAAGAGAAAAGTTAGAAATAATTAAGCTTATTGTGGAAGGCATGTTGAAAGGCAAGACCAGATAAAGGCTAGATCTCTTTGTACAAAACAGCCAAGTTATAAAAGGAAAAGAAAAGTTCTTGAAAGAAATGGAAAGTACTACTTTAGTGAGCACACAAATGATAAGATAGCAAAACAGCCTTACTGCTGATATGGAGAGAGTTTGATTTGGATAGATCAAACCAGTTACAACATTCCCTTCAGCCAAAGCTGAATTCAAAGAAAGGCCCTAACTGTTCAATTATATAAAAACTGAGAGGTGAAGAAGCTGCAGAAGAAAAGTTTTAAGTTAGCAAATGTTGGTTAATGAGGTTTACTGAAAGCAGTAGTCCCCATAATTTGAAGTGCAAAGTGAAGCAGCAAGTGCTGATGTAGAAGCTGCAGCAAGTCACCCAAATATAGCTAAGATACATAAAGGTAGTTACACTAAACAACTGATTTTCGATGTAGCTAAAACAGTCTTCTATCAGAAGAATATGTCATCCAGGACTTTCAAAACTAGAGAGATGAAATTAATACCTGACTTCAAAGCTGACTATCTTGATAGGGGCTAATACAGCTGGTAATTTTAAGTTGAAGCCAATGCTCATCCACCAATCAGAAGATCTTAGATCTCTTAAGAATTATGCTTAATCGACACTGACTGTGATTTATAAATGGAACAACAAAATTTGGCTGGCAATACATTTGTTTATAACATGCTTTACTGAATATTTTAAGCCCACTATTGAGGCCTACTGCTGAAAAAAAAAATCCTTTCAAAATAGTACTGCTCATTAACAATATACCTACTTAACCAAGCACTCTGATGAAAATGTACAAGGATATTACTGTTGAGTTAATGCTGCTAACACAAAGCTCATTCTGTAGCTTATGAATCAAGGAATAATTTCAATTTTAAAGTCTTCTTATTTAAGAAATATATTTCTTAAGACTGTAGAAGCCAGAGATAGTAATTTTTCTAATGGGTCTATGCAAAGCCAACTAAAAGCATTTTGGAAAGGATTTCTACATGTCATTAGAATTTTTTTTTTTTTGAGTTGGAGTCTCACTCTGTCACCCAGACTGGAGTGCAGCGGCCGCTCCTGGCCACTGCAGCCTCGACCTGTTGGGCTCCGGTGATCCTTCTGCCTCAGCCTTCCAAGTAGCTGGAACTATAGGCACGTGCTACACCGGCTAATTTTTGATTTATTGTGGAGATGAGGTCTTGCCAAGTTGCCCAGGTGGGTCTCAAACCCGTGGGTTCAGGCAATCGACTCACCTCGGCCTCCCAGAGTGCTGGGATTACAGGCTGAGCCACCGAGCCCGGCCTGTCATTAAGAATATTTATGCCGGGCTCGGTGGCTCAGCCTGTAATCCCGTGCCTTGGGAGGCTGAGGCGAGTGGATTGCCTGAGCCCAAGGGTTCGAGACCCGCCTGGGCAACTTGGCGAGACCTCATCTCTACAACAAATCAAATAATTAGCCGGGCATGGTAGCAGGTGCCTGTAGTTCCAGCTAGTTGGAAGGCTGAGGCAGAAGGATCACCGGAGCCCAGCAGGTTGAGGCTGCAGTGGCCAGGAGCGGCCACTGCACTCCAGTCTGGGCGACAGAGTGAGACTCCAACTCAAAAACAACAACAACAAAAAAAAAAAACAAAAAAGAATATTTATGATTCATGGGAGAAAGTCAAAATGTCAACATTAACAGGACTTTGAAAAATCCAATTCTAGCCCTTATGGAAGACTTTGAGAGATTCAAACTTCAGTTAAGAAAGTAACTGTAGGTGGGATAAAAATAACAAAAGAACTAGAATTAGGCGTGGAGTCTAAAGATTCGATTGAATTGCTACTATCTCATGATGAGATTTGAACAAATGAGAACTTGCTTCTTAAGATGAACAAAGCAAGTGGTTTTTTGAGATGTAATCTGCTTCTAGTAAGATGCTGGAAAGATTGTTGAAATTAAAACAAAAAAGTATAGACTATTCTGTAAACTTAGCTGATAAAGCAGCAGCAGAGTTTGATGATGATGCCAATTTTGAAATAATTTCTACTGTGGGCAAAATGCTGCCAAATAGCATCACATGCTATAGACAAGTTTTTCATGAAAAGAAGAGTTCATTGATGCTGAAAACCTCATTTTTTCTTATTTTAAGTAATTGCCACAGCTACCCCAAGTTTCATCAACCACCACCCTGATCAGTCAGCTGCCATCAACATCAAGACAATAACTCTGGTACCAAAGGTTCAGATAAATAACAGCATTTTTTTAGTAATATACTATTTTTAAATTATGGTACATACTTTGGGGTTTTTTTAGACAATGCTATTGTACACTTAATAGACTATAGTATAATATAATTTTTATAGACATTGAGAAATGAAACAATTGTGCAACTCACTTTATTATAGTATTTGCTTTATTGTGATGGTCTGGACAGAACAAATACTATCTCAAAAATATGCCTGTATAATATTTAATTGAGTTTTGAAAAAATAAAAACTTTGCATTCTTTATTAATCTCGGTCTTCTCCCTCAGTGACTAAAACCAATAATTCATATAGTTATTAAGTTCTCGAGGGGCGGAGACCATACCTTCTTTCTCTATACATATTCTCAGCATGTGGTATAGTCTTCTGTATGAGTAGGCATGGGTAACTGATGACTCAGCTGGACAGATACTATATATATATATGTGCTAAACCTCAGATTTATGTCTCCTAAGGCATATTTTATAAGTATAATTTTTTCAGAAATAGAAATGTTTATTCATTCTATTGCAGGGTTTTCTGTTTCTGGTTTATTTTAATGTGTCAATTTTCTTTTTAAATTTTTTAATCTTTCTGGAAAATGTTCTGGCAAAATACATTGGGCTTACTCTAAGAAATATTGATACCAACCATGGAATTTTCTTGTGTTACTTTTTTTTTCTTTCTTTATATTTAGTGGTTGAATTAAGAAAATATAATAAAACTAAAGTAAGACTTGTGGTAGTCTGACAAATATTACTTTTTCTTCTTTGTACTGTATTCTATGTATTATAGTTTTCTATATACCAGAGTCTATGGTGGAAAATTATAAAGTTAAAACTAATCATAACTTTCACAAAAAAAAAACTAGAGGAAATAACTTACAAGGTAATGTTTAGTTTTACAAAATATATTCCTGATATAAATCCTCCATAGTATTAAATTTCAGTAGTAATAACAAATCACTAAGTAGCTTTTAGCACAGGTAAGTCTAACATTGACCTGAAGATACCATAGATCCTGATAATTATAAAAGAACTCAGTTCATGCATGAACTACTGAATACAATTGCCTTCTACTTTGAGGAAAAAATGAAAAGCTTACTGAGGATATGTGAGATTAGATTTTTCTATAAGTTCAGATGAATTAGACATAGTCTTAAAAGCAGGTTATTCACATTTTCTTCTCATAGATGATATCCATACAATTACAGTTGTATCTGTTTACTTGAATATGTATATACATACAAATATATAAAAATGCATTTGCTATTGAGTTGTTCACATAATTAAAGAAATTGCAGCACCCTAGTCAGATAAAGGTTAGAAATATGTATGTTGTCAACAACTAGCCTCCCTAAACCAATATTTACAAATATTTATTGACCTGGCTACATGCCAGCTAACTTTTAAGACCCTGAAAAAAATATCATTAAAAACTAAAGAGACAAAAAAAATCATTGTATTAAGTGCTGAAAAGACAGGTATAAAATAAAATTATCTATTTCCACATGAAAATAATTTTGTAAGGAAAAAAGTGTAATGTGTAACAAAAGGGTATTTAAAAAAAACTTAAGCTTGACCAAAATGTCTCTTTTAATTAAAAAAAAAAGCAATAAGCCGGGCTTGGTGGCTCAGCCTGTAATCCCACGCTTTGGGAGGCTGAGGTGAGTGGATTGACTGAGCCCACGGGTTCAAGACCCACCTGAGCAAGTGAGACCTCATCTCTACAATAAATCAAAAAAATTAGCCGGGCGTGGTAGTGCACTCCTGTAGTTCCAGCTACTTGGAAGGCTGAGGTGGAAGGGTCACCGGAGCCCAGCAGGTCTAGGCTGCGGTGGCCAGGGGTGGGCACTGCACTGCAGTCTGGGCGACAGAGTGAGACTCCAGCTCAAAAAATAAAAATAAAGATTAAAATTTTTAAAAGCAATAATTATTTGATTTGAAAATATAACAAGTACTAAGTTACTTCGGTGGTCATCTTGAACATTGCTAAAGTGCACATTTTGTGTATGTGTGTAAGTTTGGGAAATATAATCTCACATCCCTGACAAATGTTTAAGATATCTGATTTAAAATATAAACTACATAATATCAATACTTTGGAAATTGTAAAAATGGCTTTTCAATCCTTCTCATCTTTCAATAAAAAAAGAAAGGTAAGGCTCAGCTTGCTGATTCTGTACAAATTTACAACTGTAGAACAAAGACTAATATAGCAAAAGAAAAAAAAAAAACATGAAATATCCAAGAATAGTTCATGAATGTTATTTGGAAGCATAGTCAGATAGATCATCACATCTTTTGAATGAATGAAGCTATAAAAAGAAACTAATGTATTAACCATATGAGTCAACATTGCTTTAAAAAGTCTTCACATGTAATAATTACACAAAAGAAGTAATACCAAAATTTCCAAGCTATAAGTATGGAGAATAATATTTTATTAGTTTTTCTTTTTCAAATGACATTGTATATTGAATCCAATTTGAGCCAAATTACTCATGATGATATCTTCACGAAAAATAGTTGTTTTATTCTGGATTTCCTGGAAACAGATTCTGAAATGGAGAGTCTACGTACATCTATTGAGGTGCTCTTGGGAAACTAGAGGGCAGGACTGGGGAAGGGTGAGGAGTTGTCCAGTTAATTCCAATCTTGATGCCATCAAGGCACCAACTGATTCTAGGGAAGCTCTGGAGTTGTATCAAATTGAGAACAAGAGACAAAGCCTTTATATCTCTGTATCAAGCAGGCATTGGTTGCTGAAAGGGGGCATAATCTTACACACTTCCTGGTGAGGAGCCTCAATTGGAAGCTGTCACCCATTGATAGATATTTTCTGCAGGTGGAGGATGGATGCTGGTTCCTATAAAGTGAATTTGATAGAGCAGCACAGTATTCCCTACAATCATCTACCATTATAAAATTGAATTTAGAGGCAATTCTGTCACTTCAAATGCAAATAGAGTACACAGTATCAACATTTTATCTTGAAACTAATGTCTCATTATTTACAATTCTACTATAAAATGATATGTCTTAAATGTCAACTATTGCACAACCTCACTTATTAATAATAAAACCACTTAGAAAACCCAAAATTAAGAAATAAAGCAGATTCTGAATGGATAAAACTGATAGCACAATAACTAAAATTTTAAAGTAGTAACTAATTGCATAAAGTACCCTCACTGATATTATTTTGTTTGATACTGAAACAGCATATAGAATTCATATTGTAACTTCCTTTTTCATAATGAAAACATTGAAGCACAAAAAGATAGGGTGACTTAACTAGAAACTTAAATTAAACCATGTCTTTTGAGGGAGGATTAAGATGGCTGACATGAGGCGGCTAGAGTGAGTTTCTTCTATGGAGCGAACCAAGACAGTTTTCTCAGCTCTCAAGAGGAATGGATCCAGCAGCATACCACATGAGTCTCCAAAGGAGAGATAATAACCACTTAGAGCAAAGAAGAAGGAAAAAAATCCAGCGACCTGGACTGGAACTGGCTGGACTCACCCCTGAACTGCACAGTCTACCACAGCCCCTGGATGCAATGGAGAGGGTGAGTGAAAGGACTTCAGGAGATCTTTTCTCCTGCTGTGAACTTGCAGGGATACTTGGGCCTTGTGGGACTCCAAACTCTTGTGGGAAATCCCCTTCCCCACAGCCATGCCTGGTCATGGAGTGGTGCAGGAAAAAAGCCTAGAGCAGTGCTAGCTGCCATTTCCTAGAAACTCAACCCCTGCAGGCTGGAGTGGCTACTTTCCAGTCAGCTTGGGAGGGAACGGGCCCCAAGGGCAAACTCTGCAGCTGCAAACAGTTCCTGCCTGGGCAGTTTGCCTGAGAACATCTGAGGCCCTGAGGCCAGCTGCACCTTGACATTCTGATCACAGATTGCCTGAGGCCAAGGTGGGAACTGGGTGAACTGTGTGGTCATAGTAACCTCTTATTCCCCTTGTGAAGTCTTCTGGGCCTGCTCTTCACAACAGTGTTACCCAAGTGGCCTGAGACTCCCTCTTAATACACACTGGTATAGCTAAGAGGGCACACTTGCAAGGTGCTCCATCTCCTTTCCTCTATATGAACCCAAAAGTCTTAAAATAGATAGAAAATTTGGGAAACCCCCAAGGCCCGGCTCTCACCCTAGACTAGCAAGGCATTTACTTGGAGAAACACTCTCTGCAGAGCAACCCTACAGCCACCATTGTAGACAGCTTTCTCCCACAAGAGCCACCTCCTGGCTGGAGATCAACAGTATGATCAGTCACACTGGATACAGTACCTCAGCTTTGGATGAGACCTGATTCCAACTGCCAGCTGACAACACTTTCCAAGCCATGCTAAACATTCAAGACACTGTGAGCCAGTGCAGGTAGCCAACACAGGACTACCACAGTTAGCAATTGAGAAACTCACCACACCAAGTCTATATATAACCAAAGGAACCCTGCAGTGCCTACACCAGCCTCCTTGCAACCACAAAAAAGAAGAATCCGGCCAGGTTTGGTGGCTCAGCCTGTAATCCTGTGCTTTGGGAGGCCAAGGTGAGTCAATTGTCTGAACCCGCAGGTTCGAGACCTGCCTGGACAACTTGGCGAGATCTCATCTCTACAATAAATCAAAAAAATTAGCCAGGTGTGGTAGCGCACGCCTGTAGTACCAGCTACTTGGAAGGCTGAGGCAGAAGGATCACTGGAGCCCAGCAGGTCGAGGCTTCAGTGGCTGGGAGCGGCCACTGCACTCCAGTCTGGGCGACAGAGTAAGACTCCAACTCAAACACACACACACACACACACACACACACACACACACACACACACACACAAAAGAATTCATCTATTCGAATGAGAAATAACCAGAAAAGTAATTCTGACAACATGATAAAACAGAGTTCTCCAACACTCCCAAAAGATCACACAAACTCCTTAGCAAAGAACCCTGGCAAAAGTGGAATAGTTGAAATTCCAGACATAGAATTCAAAAGTTTGATGATAAAATTAGTCAAGGAACTTCAGAAAAAGCAAATCCAACATAAATACATTTTAAAAACTATTCTGGACATGAATGAAAAATTCCCCAAAGAAAAAGACACCTAAAAAAAAAAAAAAAAAAAGCTTAAATTTTAGGGAGGAACAAAATGCAGTGGAAAGTTTTAACAGTAGACTAGAACAAGTAGAAGAAAGGATCTCAGAACTTGAAAACAAAGCTTTTAAATTAACCTAATCAGAAAACAATAAAGAATAAAGAACCAAGAGAAAGGAACAAAGTCCTCAAGAAACATGAGTATGCAAAATGTTGAACCTAAGAATCATAGGTGTTCCTGAGGAAGAAGAGATAGCAACAGATTTGAAAAACCTATTTGAGAGAATAATGAAGGAAAACTTCCCTGGCCTTGCAAGAGATCTAAGCATCCAGATACAAGAAGCCCAATGAATCTCTAGGAGATTCATTGCAAAAATTATATCCCCAAGGCATATAATCATCTGACTATGCAAAGTTAATGTGAAGGAAATAATTTTAAGAGCAGTGAGAGAAAAGCATCAACTAACTTACAGAGGTAAGCCTATCAGAGAAACAGCAGACTTCTCAGAAGAAACCCTATAAGCCAGAAGGGGTTGGGGACTCCATTTCCAATCTCGTCAAACAAAATAACTGTCAGTCCAAGGATTTTATATCCTTTAAAATTAAGTTTCATAACTAAAAAAGAAATGAAGTCCTTTATAGATAAGGAAACACTGAGGGAATTTGTTACCTCTAGATAGGCTCCATAAGAAATATTCAAAGGCGTCCTAAATACTGAAACAAAAGGTCAAAATACATCAGTAGAAAATGCAGTAGGAAAATTGCAGAAAATAATAAACTTTATGGAACCCCAACATAATAGAGAAAATAAAGAAAAAAAAATCCAGATAACAAGTATAATGAGTAGAATAGTACCTTATATATCATTATTAACTCTGAACATAAATAGTTTCAATGCCCCTCTAAAAAGATACAGACAGGCGGAATGGATAAGAAAACATAACCCAAATATCTGCTGCCTTCAAGAGACTCACTAACTCACAGAAATTCCTATAGACTCAAAGTAAAGGGGTAGGGTAACATATTTCACACAATTGGAAACCAAAAGCAGGAATAGCCATTCTTATAGCAGATAAAATAGACTTTAAATCAACAACAGGAAAAAAAAAAAGACAAAGATGGCTTTATATAATAATAAAGGAATCAATCTAATGAGAGGACATAACAATTTTAAATATATATGTGCCTAACACTAGATCCTCCAGCTTTGTTAAATTCTACTAGATCTAAAAACAGAATATTCTATCCCCAAATTACAGAACATAATGTGTTTTTATCAGCACATGTAACATTCTCCAAAATAGACCATATTATAGATCACAAATAAAATCTTAATAATTTTTTTAAAAAATGAAATCATATCGAGCACAATCTCAGAACACAGTGGAATAAAACAAGAAATTAACTCCAAGAAGAACTCATAAAACCAAATAAAGACATGGAAGTTAAACAATTTTTCCCTAAATGATCCTTGGATCAACAATAAAATCAAAATGGAAACTGAAAAAAATTCTTGAACTGAAGAGCAACAATGAAACAAGTTATCAAAACCTCTGGGACGCAGCCAAAGCTGTGCTCAGGGGAAAATTTATCATGCTTAACATCTATCTTAATAAGACTAAGAGGTCACACATCAACAATTTAACATCATACCTCGGGAAACTAGAAAACCACAAGCAAACCAAACCTAAAGCTAGCAGTAGAAAAGAAATGATGACTATCAGAGCAGAACTAAATGAAATTGAAATAAAATAGCAATACAGAGCATCAATGAAACAAAAGTTGGTTCTTCAAAAGGATAAACAAAATTGATAGAACACTAGAAAGATTAATTTAGAAAAGAAAAGAGAAGACACAAATTATTTCAACCAGAAATGAAAGAGACAACATTACAACTGATACGATAGAAATTCAAAAGAACATCCAAGCTATTATGAACATCTTCATGCAAACAAACTAGACAATCTAGAGGAAATGGATAAATTCTTGAAAATGTACCACTCCCCCCAACATTGAATCAGGAAGAAAAAGAGGCCCTAAACAGACCAATAATAAGTAGTGATACTGTAACAATAATTAGAACAAAAAGAAGTTCAGGTCCTGGTGGACTAACAGCTGAATCCTGCCAGACTTTCAAAGAAAAAATTATATCAATTTTACTGAAGCAGTTTCACAAGATTGAAGAGGAGGAATCCTCTCTAACTCATTCTACGAGACCAGTATCACTCTTGATACCAAAGCCGGGAAAAGATCAAGCAAAAAAAGAAAACTACAGACCAATATCCCTTATGAATACAGATGCAAAAGTCTTCAACAAAATGTTAGAAAACTGAATTGAACAGCACATTAAAAAATAATACACCATAACAAGGGTGGTTCAAAATAGGCAAATAAATATATGTGATCCACTATATAAACAGAATTAAAAACAAAAATTATATTATTTTAATAGATGCAGAAAATGCATTTGATAAAATCCACATCTAATGGCAAAATCCCTCAGCAAAAAAAGCATAGAAGAAACATTCCTCAAAATAATAAAAACTATGATGACAAACCCACAGCCAATGTCATCTTGAATAGAGAAAAGTTGAACACATTTCCCCTCAGAATTAGAAAAAGGCAAGGAAGCCTACTTTCACCATTACAATTCAACATAGTACTGGAAGTCCTAGCCAGAGCAATCAGGCAAGCCAAATAAATAAAGGACATTTACATTGGAAAAGAAGAAATCAAACTATCTCTGTTTGCTGATGATGTAATTATACCTAGAGAACCCTGAAGTCTTCTCCAAAAGACTCCTGGACTTGATATACAAATGTAGTGAAGTTTCAGGGTACAAAATCAACACACATAAATTAGAAGCACTGCTTTATACCAATAACTACCCAAAACAGCATGGTACTGATACAAGAGCAGACTCATCAACCACTGGAACACAATAGAGAATCCAGAAATAAACCCAAATACCTACAACCAACTGATCTTTGACAAAACAGACAAAAATAGGGGGAAAGGACACCCTATTCAACAAATAGTGCTGGGAAAATCGGATAGCTGCATGTAGAAAAAAGAAAACATGATTCCTGTCTCTCCTCATTCCAAAAAATAACTCAGGATGAGTTAAAGACTTAAATATCACACCTGAAACCATAAAAATCCTACAATAAAACCTAGGAAAAACCCTTATGAACATCAGCCTAGGCAAATAATTTATGGCTAAAATCCCAAAAGCAAATGCAACTAAAACAAAAATAAATAAGTGGGACTTAAGTAAACTAAAAAACTTCTTCACAGCCAAAGAAATAATCACAGAGCAAATAGGCAACCTACAGAATGGGAGGAATTATTCGCAAACTATGCATCTGACAAAGGATTAATTTCCAGAATCTACAATAAATTCAAACAAATCAGCAAGAAAAAAGCAAATAACCCCATTAAAAAGTGAATAAACAACCTGAACAGACATCTCTCAAAAGAGATGGCCAGCAAACATGAAAAAATGCTCAAAATCACTTATTATTAGGGAAATGCAAAATAAAACCACAATGAGATATCACCTCGCACCAGTCAGAATGTTCATTATTTTAAAAAGAAGACCGGGCTCGGTGACTCAGTCTGTAGTCCGAGCACTTTGGGAGGCAGAGGTGAGTGGATTGCCTGAGCCCACGGGCTCGAGATTTAATCTGGCAACTTGGGGGGACTTCGTCTCTACAATAAATCAAAAAAATTGGCTGGTCATGGTAGTGTGCCCTTTTGTAGTTCCAGCTACTTGGAAGACTGAAGAGGAAGGATTGCCGGAGCCCAGCAGGTGGGGGCTATGGTGGCCGGGAGGGTGCCACTGCACTCCAGTCTGGGCAACAGAGTGAGACTCCAACTCAAAAAATAAAAAATAAAATAAAAATACTGGCACAGATATGGAGAAAAGGGGATACTTACACACTATTGGTGGGAGTGTAAATTAGTACAAGCTCTATGGAAAGCGGTATGGAGATTACTCAAAGAACTTAATAGATCTACCATTTGATCTAGCAATCCCACTACTAGATATTTACCCTGAGGACCAGAGGATGTTATATAACAAAGACACCTGCACCTGCATATTCATTGCAGCACAATTCACAATTGCAAAAAAGTGGAATCAACCTAAATGCCCATCAACTGAATAGTGACTAATGAAAACGTAGTGCATGTATACCATGAAATAATGCAAAGCCATAAAAAAGAATGAAATCATGTCCCTTGCAGCAACATTGATGGAGCTGGAGATCATTATCCCACGTAAACTGACTCAGAAACAGAAAACCAAACACTGCATGTTCTCACTTATATGTGAGTGCTAAATGGTCACAAGGACGGAAGTAATAGACACTGCGGACACTAATGAGGACAGGGAGGCTATGGTTCAGATACTATGTAGAGGGCACAATGTTCACTATCTGGGAAACTGGTCACCTGAGACCCAGTCGCCACCACTACATAATATGCCCATGTAACGAATATGCATGTGTACGCCTGGAACTAAAAAAAAAAAAATATATATATATATATATATATAATACATACATATATATATAATACATACATATATATGTATATGTGTAATAAAATAACATGTGTTTTCTATGGGGAAAATATAACCATGTCTTTTGATATTAGAACACTATCCGCAGCAATAATTTTTTTGTTAGCTGGTGTTGAAGCAGAGGCAGGGCCAGTTTCAACAGGAGTCTCTAGTTTTTAAGTAGGAGTCTCTAGTTTATAAACAGCCTGTTTCAACCTGTTGAATGTAAATACATTTTAAATAAATGCATATTTAGCTGAAATTTGCAAATCATAAAATTCATCAAGATTTTCAAAATATGTCTTATATATATCAACTATACAATACTCAAGGTCCACCCAAAGATAAATATTATTATTTTATTTTTTCAAACAAAAATTTTGTCAGGCACAAATTCTCATGTCCAGTTAATAGTAAGTTGATTATTATCATAGGCTTCAAAATGTCAACAATACTATGGGTGTCTACGTAGTAACAATGATCATTATAGGCACTAGAAAGAGTGATAAAATAGGAATGCTGATGTTTTTCCTGATAGGATTGCTATTCTAGTGATAAAAATAAAGTAGGATAATTAGTTCATGTGATTGAGATGGTAAAAAGTGCTTTAAAGAAAATAAAAGTAAAAAAGAGGGTAGAATGGGGAAGTACTTTATTTTCTCTCTGAAAAATAAAAAAGGGCTAGCCTTTCAAAGATCTAGGGGTAGAGCAGTTCAGCCAGAGGGAACAAGTGTAAATTCTTGAGATGAAGATGAAATTGGTGTTCTTGGAAAGTCTGACAGAAGGGCTGGTGCCTTTTGAATGAGGTAATAGTGCTAGAGATATGGCTCAGGAAGTACAAAAAGGCCACATCTGGTAGAGTCTTGTGGACCATAATGAGACAAGGAGTTTGTTTTTATAATTCCGACTCCTGTAAGAAGCCACTGGATTTAAGCAGCAGGGGGAGGGTGATATAATCTGATAATTCTTTTAAAAATATTACTTGACATGCTTCTTGGTTATGTGAAAGCCAAAGCCTTTTGTCAATGATATTTTTTATTAATAGTTATTTTCAGACCTATTAATTAAATTCATACAAAGCAAAATAAAAGCATGTAAACACTTAAATATATCAATTCCACTATAACCCAAATGAGAAGAATATCAGTACTATGAATTTTAGATAATTGTCACTGCTATTTTTAAATGTGAACATACTCTGTGGAACTTCTAGACAAGATATTCACATTGGATATATTTATTTTGCTTGGAGTTTTATAGGATATTTTATGGTATACTTATGACCAGTATGTAAACATGAAAAAATAGTTTGCTAAAATGTGTTAATTGCTTTTAAACTTCACAAAAATTATCATTGACCAATTGCAAATGCCAGGATGTGTGATGAGACTCATAATATTAAAGTCACTAGACACTATTGTTTCTCTTACAAAATTTATCTATAAATTATGTATTTCAAGATATGTTCATATGAATTTAAGCTTTTTAAATCTTCATCTTATGAAAATAAGTCCTGTAAATTTAAAATGCAGATCTGTTTATTCACCCAATACACAGTATGTACTTGGAAGATAGTAGATATTCAATTATTTTTTGGTAATGAATGAATAAAATGGCAATGTGATCTAATGGAGTAATAATGAGTCTTTTCATTTTATCAATATATCTCAAAATTAGATTGCATTTATTGCATAATTTTTGTATGTCAGGCTTTGAACCTAGCTTTGGAGTGGTTGTACACATAAATGGAACTTCATGCTCAGAAAAATTGTTATACTATTCTGTTTTAAACTTTATAATTTAGAATTTGCCTCATCACAAATGCTTCTTTTGGGAAACTTGCTTCACAATTTCATTATAGCATTCAGTTGTTAATCTGTGCTTCCCAAAGAGATTGTTTCTCAACTCAGCACTTTCTCACTGATACTTGTTTGTTGTTTCTTATCCATTTTCATTAGATTTTGTTCAATAGTTTTTTTCTTGAAACCAATTTCATTTAAGTGATAATCTTTTTCCTAACTTAAAAAAAACACTATTTACTATGACTTTCAATCATCATGTGATAAAACAACATAAGTAAAACCGTTTACAGATTCTAAGTAAAACAATCTTGACATTATAGTTATTTCATGGAAATTTGAAGTTTCAGATAAATTTGCATTTCTTTTGGAATATTGAAAGAGGATAGAGTTTCTTATCCTTATCTTAGGGAACTCCTTTGAGGGTCATATTAAAATAAACTCCTCTGGAAGGTAAATTTAGTAATTAAAATCACACTGTATAATCTGAAGGGGCAGAGACTGTATTTTCTTAGATCAGAAATTGGCAAACTATGTAAAAAGCCAAGTAGGAAATATTTTAGGCTTTTTAGATCAAGAAATAAAGCCAAAAATATTATGAAGGTTCTTATATAACAAAAGAGAAAATAGATTTTCACAATATTTTTATTGGTGACACAAAATATAATAATAATAATAATAATAATAATAGTAGTAGTAGAGTATGCTTTTTTGTAATACAGATAACTAGTGAGAGTAGAGATGTTTTGAAGATAATAATTTGATTAATTGGGGCTCAAAGTTAATGTTTCCTATCATCAAATACATTACAAATGTTTATTTGTAAAAAACTTCTTAGCTTGTAGATTATACAAAAACAGATGGAGGGTGAAATTGCATAGGTTGTGGTTTGCCTTCTTCTGTTATACAGAAACAAGAGCAGATTTAGGTAAACCAAACTGTCAACATTATTATTGCTGCATCTTATAAGTTTTGCATGTCTTATCCTTAGCATCAGTTCAAATTTTTTTTTTAAATTTTAAATAAATCCTTCTTTAATCCATAGAAGCTTATATAGAAACATATTTCTTATTTTACAAGTAGTTATTTATGAGTTTTTATGCATTTTAGCTTAATTCCACCGCTTTAAGGGAATATTCTGTAAGAGTTTATAATCCTTTGATATTTGGTGAGGCTTATATTAAGACATGTAATACTCAATTTTGCACTTGGCAGCTTTTTCTAAATATTTAATGTGTACCTGAAATTAATATACTTTTTATATAATTCAATCAGGACAATTTGGTAATTGTGTTTTCAGGTCTATGACTACTTTTTTAAACAATCGATTCTGCCAGCTATTAAATAAAATGCACTAGATTGTAGATTTGTCCGTTTTTTCCTTGTAGGTATCTCAACTTTTCCTTTGTCTGTTACAGAGCTATGGCATTGGGTGCATACGTGGATTAAAAATCATTATGAAATGTCCCTTTTTATAGCTGTGTTTCTTTCCCATATATTTTCTTCTTCTGAAATTATTCTAAATGAGCAGTTAACCAATGTTTACTTTATTTTTTATCGGTCACTCTTGATTAGTCTATACTATTATATTTAACGTGTCTTTTGTAAGCACTAAATAATTTGATTTTTTTTTTTTTTTTTTGAATTGGAGTCTCACTCTGTCACCCAGACTGGAGTGCAGTGGCACGCTCCCGGTCACCGCAGCCTTGACCTGCTGGGCTCCGGCAATCCTTCAGCCTCAGCCTTCCAAATCGCTGGAACTACAGGCACCTGCTACCACACCCGGCTAATTTTTTGATTTATTGTAGAGATGAGGTCTCGCCAAGTTGCCCAGGTGGGTCTCGAACCCGCGGGCTCAGGCAATCCACTCACCTCAGCCTCCCAGAGCGCGGGATTACAGGCTGAGCCACCGAGCCGGGCAAATAATTTGATTTTATCTAATATGACAATTTTTGTTTTCTATTTGGTGTGCTTAATTCATTTACCAGTAGTCATCAGTATGTTTGAATTTACATCATATTATTTGCTCTCTGTATACCCCATCTTTTATATGTTCCTTTTTGTCTAGTTTCTTTCCTTCATTTGTTATACTATCACAAGATATAACATTTTATTTTTCTCCTTCATTAACATGCGACTTAAATATTTATTATTATTTGAATGTTTATCTTCGACATTAAAACATGCATGTATAATTTATTAAAGTTCAATTTTTAAAAATTATTATTTTTATGGCAGGTACCGCATGAAACTTTAACTGAATTTATTTTCTATGTTTTTCATTACTGAAATCAGGAGTTTTTATAGTTGTTTGTTTCTTACATATCTGAAGAGATAGTACTATTATTGTTTTGTACAATCAATGTTTATTATGTCCTGCATTTCAGACTTCCCCTAGAGATCATTGTTCTGTAGCCTAAAGAATTCCTTTTAATATTTCTAATAACAGATCTCCATTAGTGATAATTTCCCTCAGCTGTGATTTTTCTCCACATGCTTTTATTTTGTCTTAGTTTATGTATATTTTCACTGGGTTTATTAGTCTGTATTGGCAGTTACTTGTTTAACTGTTTTAAATATATAATTTTTTCTGACTTCCAATTTTTTCAGTCTTCTTATTTCTCATTTTTC
The DNA here is from genome assembly GCA_963574415.1 of Tarsius wallacei. NCBI lineage: Eukaryota > Metazoa > Chordata > Mammalia > Primates > Tarsiidae > Tarsius > Tarsius wallacei. The sequence goes on along the minus strand of CAUYQG010232516.1, from coordinate 2,607 downwards.
CTTGGCATTTTATTTTATTTTTTGTCTTTGTATTTCAAAAATTAGATTATTGTAGGTGTGAGGTTCTTTGTATTTGTCTTGTTTATTTGTGGTTATATACTTATCAATTTTGGAAAGTTATTGATCAACTTTTTTAATATTGATTTTGCCTCATTCGCTCTAGTCTCTCTTTCTTAAATTTCATAAGCATGCATGTTTGACCAATTGACTGGGTCATTTATAGATTTTATTCTTTCTTCTATTTATTTCATTTTTAAAACCCATTCCCAATTTGATATTTTATATTGGTTTATCTTCAAATTTATCAGTCTTGTCTTTTACTTTTTCTTCATTACTGTTAAATTCAAATATTGAGGACTCAATTTCAAATGTTTGATTTTTAGTTCTATAATTCTCATTAACTCCTTCTATAGATACTATTTATTTGGTGAAATTCTCCATGTTTTTATTAGTCATCTGTCTTTACCCCAATTTTTAAAAATACAAGTCATTATTTTAAATTCCTTTAAATAACCTCAATATCTTCACCTCTTGTTTTTACTTTTGGTCTTTAGTCAGTTAGTCTCACTCCATGTCATTTTTATTTGAATGATAGAAGTTGTAACTGACTTGTAATTTTAATTGAATGTCACAAATTTTTTATAAAAAATATAAAAGCTTCAAATAGTGTAAACTTCCCCCAAGGAGGTCTCATTTTTTGAGATGTGGGAGTTGATTATTAAAATTATTAAATTAGACTGATTCAAATTAAACTGCAATTTTGGGGTGGCTGTCTGACTTTTGTTTGCTCCATTTTCTCAAAATTTCAGATGAGAGATTCTTGTTTTCACCAGGGTGGGTTATGTGAACTTTATTGCTTGTTTCTCAACACTATACAATTGTCAAATAATCTGCTCCATTTATCATAGGTTTTGATTTGAATTGTTAACCTTCAGCCGAATTTGGGCAGATGTTTTGATGAGGAATCAACTTGAAATTCCTCAATTCTTCAGGTTTTTTCTTTCTTTTGATTTTTTTTTTTTTTAATTCTGAAACTGCCAAAAGCTTTGCTGTTTTTTTGCTTTGTTTTGTTTTGTTTTGTTTTTTTCATCACCAGCAGGAGATCTCAACTGGGATTCTCATTTTCTTGACTACAGGGAATAAGTCACTGCAGTTTCAAATTCTAGTCAACTAACATTTCCACAATTAAGTGCAGAAAGGGTGTTTCTTTAGCCCATGGCAGCTCTGGCGTGTCATCCTGTCTTTTCTCTCTCCTTTCTCTAATAAACTTTATTTGAAGAAAAAAAAAAAAGTCTAGAAAAGAAGGATAAAAAAGATATCAATTTGGGAATTTATGAGTTGATTTCCATAATCTTGCAATTTTAGTGTTCATTTGAGAAAGTGAATGATTGATGGAAACACATAGCTTTTGTTAAATTGTGTAATATAACTGTAGAAATATCAGGTCTATGAAATGAAGTTAATATTTGGGTTGTGATATTAAATACATGAAATGATAGTGACAAACAAATATTCATGAAAACTTGAGCTCCAAAAACTTATTTTGAATAAGGTGTATTGCCAAGCTTGTGATGGCATGTCATATACTTAGTCGCAGCACTGCTTTATCAGCTTCAACATTTGAGTTGGAAAAACCAAAGGCAGTATACAGTAGTGATAACTTATACAAATTTAATTTTAAAAGGAAGGCACTTTAATGAAGACATATACATATCTTCAAATTACCATCTATAGAATAATTTCTTTGTCTTATCTTTTTTATACATTTTTGAAATTATTGAAAGTCTAAAATATTTGCAAGCAGAATATAGATATATTTTTATGAAGTCACACATTGCTGTGGTGGACAAAGATCTAAAGTTTATTTATTTATTTTTAAATTTTAAAATTGTGGGGTACAATTCAGGGTTAGGTATGCAAATATTCATTGTGTAGGTACCCTTGTTGATGAGGTGTGCCCTCCCTTCCCCAGGCAGATTCCCACTACTGCCAATCCCACATCCCCACCCCCCCCAAGCCCTCGCAGTTTCATGCTACTGTTAATCCTTTTATTATAGTATTAGGATAGTTGTTCAAGGTCCACTTATGAATGAGACCATGTGATACTCAGTACTTTGTTTCTGTGAAAGATCACTCAGAATTATAGAATCTAAGTTCATCCAGGTTGCTGCAAAGTTTATGATTTTGTTCTTCTTTATGACTGCATAATATTCTGTTGTGTATGTGTACCACTTTTTTTTTTTAAACTTGTCCTCTTTTGATGGGCAGCACAGTTGGTACAATGTTCTTGCTATTGTGAACAATGTTGTGATAAACATATGTGTCCAGGCATCTTCTTTATAGAGTGATTTGAGTTCTTCAGGATATATTCCCAGTAGGGGGATTGTGGGGTCATATGAAAGGTCGATTTTTGGAACGTTTAGGAATCACCACACTGTTTTCCACAGAGTCTGTACTAGTTTACAGTTCCACCAACAGTGTAGAAGTGTTCCTTTTACACCACATCCTCTCCAGGATCTGTTATTTTTTGAGTTCTTGATGATGGCCATTCTGACTGGAGTTAGGTGATATCCGTGTAGTTTAATTTGCATTTCTTTGATGACTAGT
>CAUYQG010232514.1:0-86979 GCA_963574415.1 Tarsius wallacei | reverse complement strand
AAAAAAAAAAAAAAAAGAGGCTAATAACAAATGTGACAACCCACAATCCAACTTTTCTCCTTCTACTCCTTTCTCATCTAGATTCTCTCCTTCAGGGCCCAGCACTTTCTACTTTCACTGTGAAATACCCACTTCCCCAGTTAAGTCAGTCTTTATTCACTCAAGTATTTATCACATGCCAGATGTCGGTGGTGATGGGTTTAAAAGTGTCCAGGCTTTCTTCACATGTATATGATAACTGCATGTAGAAAGACAGTAACAGAGGCCTGGAACAGACTGTTCAAAACAGCAGCATTTAAAGATAAAAGGGAAAAAGATAAGCAACAGACAAAAATAAGAAAACTGACTAGGGCGTCAGAAGAATGAAGAAAAGAAAGATTTTCCAAGGAGACAGCAATCAATCATTTCAAATGATGTGAAATGACCATGCCAAGATAACTGAGAAAAAAGAATCCAGTACTTTTAACAATAGAGTCCACACATGACCTTAGCGCAAGCAATTTCAATGAAGCCACAGAGGTAAAAACAGACTGTACAGGGTAAAGGAAATGAATGAATGGAAGTGACAACTCTTTAGAAAACTTTAGTTATGAAAAGGGGAGGGAAATCATTACTTTTCATTGTTTCAATCAAATGAGAGCGTTGAGTATGAAAACAGCAACAGAAAAATGTCATTGGAGAAAGAGAAACTGAAGAAGGAGAAAATCCCTAGCATGGGGGGACTCTGAGGATAAGGGAGGGGTCAGAATTTGGCACTAGGTTAGACAGGAAGAGAAGCCGAGATGATCTTCCTCCTATCTAAGCAGAAGAGAAGAAAGCTGGCAGAATAAACTACCATGTGGAGAAAGTGTGATGGACCCAAATGAGATTAGTAAATATAAATTTACAGCACCACTAATCCACACAGTCAAATGAATCAAAAATAAATTTCCAACTGGGGGGTGGGGGGCGGGGGGAAGGGTGAAAAAATAAAAATAAATAAATAAATTTCCTATTTCTTCTTCCCCTACCTCCATAGCATTTACACCAGTGCCAAATGACTAAAAATATGCAAACATACACAGCTAAGGATTTCCAAATCTTCAGCCACAAATGTGATTTAGAAAATTACCAATTTTTAAAAAATATTTATATTATTTTAGATTCAAGAGGTACATGTGCTAGTTTGTTACATGGGCATATTGTGTGATGGTGAGGTTTGGGTTTTTTTTTTTTTGACTTGGAGTCTCACTCCATCGCCCAGACTGGAGTGCAGTGGCCGCTCCCGGCCACCACAGCCTCGGCCCACTAGGCTCCGGCGATCCTTCCGCCTCAGCTTTCCGAGTAGCCGGAACTACAGGCGCGCACTACCATGCCCGGCTAATTTTTTTGATTTATTGTAGAGATGAGGTCTCACCAAGTTGCCCGGGCGGGTCTCGAACCCACGGGCTCAGGCAATCCACTCAGCTCGGCCTCCCAAAGCACTGGGATTACAGATTGAGCCACCGAGCCCGGCCTGGGCTTCTATTAAGCCCACCATCCAAATGGTATACGTGGTACCCGGTGGGTAGTTTTTCAACCCTCCCCCCTTTGAAAGTCCCCAGTGTCCACTGTTCCCATCTTTATGCCTGTATGTACCCAGTGTTTAGTCCACACTTATAAGTGAGAACATGCAGTATTCAGTTTTCTGTTTCTGTGTTAGTTTGCTTAGAATAATGGCTCCAGCTATATCCATGTTGCTGCAAAGGACATGACTGCATTCTTCTTTGTGGTTGCATAGTATTGCATGGGAAATCAATTCTAAATGGGCAATTATTCATAAACTATATAATTATTATTAATATAACTAATGATTCTCTTGGAGGACCTATGAGATATAATGGAGCCAATAGACCTGTATTTTCATGTCAGATACAGTACTTACAGGTTTTGGTAAATAAACCAAACCTCTCTCAAGTTGTTTTCCTCATCTATAAAGAAGATTGTTTCACAAGAACGTTGTGAGGATGAAATGTACATGTGAAGCAATATATAATATTTAATCATATTATATTGTAGTTTTTGTATTATTGTATAACAAAGAATTCTGGCTGGGAAAAAAAAATTGGGGGATGGAAAAAAAAAAGAATTTTGACCAGACGCAGTGGCTCACACCTATAATCCCTGCACTTTGGGAGGTCAAGGTGGGAGGATCACACAAGGCCAGGAGTTTGAGACTACCCTGGGCAACACAGTGAGACCCCCATTTCTACAAAAATTTTTAAAAATCAGGCAGGCATGGGAATGGGCACCTGCAGTCCCAGCTACTCAGGAGGCTGAGGTGGGAGGACTGCTTAGTCCAGAAGTTGGAGACTGCAGTGAGCCATAATCGTGCCACTGCACTCCAGCCTGATCAACAGTGAGAGAATCTGTCTCTAAAAATAAAAAAACAGAGGCAACCCTCTTGGGTCCCCTCCCACTGTGTGAGCTTTTCTGTCCTCTCAATAAATCCTTTCTCAAAAAAAAAAAAAAGAAATTAAAGATAAAGCATTTGGCTGACATCTGTCCCTATTCCTGGAAGGTAACCTCTTAAACCCTTGAAATTTCCCCAGTGATTGGAGTGCCTTTGTTATTTATGGTGGGCCCCTTCCACCACACCTGATAGCTTATGCTAAGGAGGTAACTCATAGTCAATTCACAGTAAACCATCTAGTTACTAGGGGAGGGGAGGGGCTAATCATATTATAAAGACTAAACATATGATTAGAGAGTTGCAGCTTTGAGCCAGGTGATAAGGGGAGAGGAAACTGGATTGAGTCACTTGGGCAATGATCCCATCAATCTTGCCTGATCAATAAAAACCCTAAACACCAAAGTTCAGGTGAGCTAGGGAGCTTCCCTGGTCAGCAATACTCTGTGTGTACTGTTGCACAGATGTGCTGGGAGAGTATCATGGAACAACAGAGGTGATGCACCTGGAATCTTCCCAGGCCTTGCCTACAGGTCTCCCCCTGGCTGGTTCTAAACTGTATCCTTTTGCTATAAAACTGTAATCATAAGTCTAGGGTTTTCCTGAGTTGATTCATTCTAGAAAATTACTAAACCTAAGGGAGTCTATTAAGACCCCCAAATTTGTAGCCAAGTGGTCAGAAGTGAGAGTAGCCCTAGGATTGCAAGAACTTGTGGGTGGTATCTGAAGTGGGCTCAGACTGTGACCTCAATCTGTTAGGTTTGTATGAAGAATTCTAGATCATATAAAATACTACATATGTTATATACACATTATACATAGTTATCAGCTCCCAGAATACATTATTCTTGTAATGTAATCGCCTTTTCTTTTTTAACACTTTTCCCATTTGCTCACCAGTGGCGCCTGAGGCTGCAGCATTTACCCTGAGATAATTTATGGACTACAGCCCTTACCTTAGCCCCAGTTTATCACAAAAATATCTCACTTCTATTATTATTTTCACATTGCTCTAATATAGCAACAGTCTTTGGAAACAAATGACATCATTTTATTCATAGCATTCTGTTTTTAGTAGTAGTATTTTCATTTACAAAATACAGTAATTCTCTTTTTCTATGCAATTCTCATTAGAATTAGACATAAGTTGTGTTTAGAAATAACTCAAAGAACAGTTTCCGTATTTTATTTTCACATTGAAAACCAATCAGATTTGCTTCAGCCTCAAAAAGCATGCTTATGTAAAATTAAATGAACAAGGCAGCGAACTGCACTTTTTTTTCTAAACAGGAAATGGGTTAATAAAATTGCTGACTACTATTACAAAAATAAATCAGGACTCTATCAAGTACTGAGAACACATATTCCATCAGCTGGGAGCAGAACATGAATTATTAGTAGAATACCACCTACAGTAGGAATCCTATGTACGTTAACACCCCCATTTATTACCACCAAAGGAAAACTGAGCAATGTCCAAAAGCTACAATCCCATGTGCTAATACCTCAGATACATAAGAGCTCATCAGATGGTGGCATAAGCTGGTACAAAGTCATAATTACATGATTTTTTTTTTTTTTTTTGAGTTGGAGACTCTCACTCTGCCACCCAGGCTGGAGTGCAATGGCACGCTCACGGCCACCACAGCCTCGACCTGCTGGGCTCATTGATCCTTCTGCCTCAGTCATCCAAGTAGCTGGAACTACGGGCACGTGCCACCACACCCGGCTAATTTTTTGTTTTATTGTAGAGAGGAGGTCTCGCCAAGTTTCCCAGGCTGGTCTGGAACCCATGAACTCAGGCAACCCTCTCACCTCAGCCTCCCAAAGTGCTGGGATTATAGGCATGAGCCACCATGCCCAGTCTATAATCACATGATTTTAAAAGTTTTTTTTTTTTTAATTACTTCCAAAGACAAACATCATGACACAACTTGTATTTTACATCCTGCTTTAAAAACTGATCAGAGTCATTTTAAATTACCACAAATATTGACTGTATTATTTTAAGACTTCTACACACACACATACACACATACACACACACACACAAAATGCCAAGACCTTATGAATTCACTGGTAGATTCTCCTTCATAATCTTTTCCAGAGAACAGAAAATTCCTGTTGTTTTTAAGCCAGAATAACCTTGATACCAAATAGTATATCCCAAGAAAGAAACAAGTAAATAAAATATATTTATCATGAACACAGAGGCAAGTAAAATAATAATTTAAATCATAATAAAAAGTTAAAAAAAATCAAATCCAATGATATATAAAAGGGATAATACATGCCAAGATGGGATTAATTCCAAAGATGCCAAGTTGATTTAACATTTAAAATCATTCTGTTAATGTGGTATGATTGGTACATAAAAAAATCCAAAACAATCTATAGATAAACTACCAGAACTAATAACAAAATATACAAATAAAGTGGTTTTCTATATACTAGCAACAAACCATTAGAAAATAAAATTTGAAAACACCTATTAACAAAAACATCAAACACAAGGTACAGTGGCTCACACTTGTAATCCCAGCACTTTGGGAATCTGAGGTTGGTGGATATCTTGAGGTCAGGAGTTCAAGGCCAGCCTAGGCAACACAGCAAGACAATGACAGTGAGGCCCTATCTCTACAAAGCTCCTTATTCCCTCTCTACAAAAATGTTTCAAAAATTTGCCAGGCATGGAGGTAACTTAGTACCTAAAAGCCTGAGGCGGAAGATTGCCTGAGTCCAGGAGTTCAAAGCTGCAAAGAGCCATGATGGCAACAGAGAGAGACTCCAACTTTAAAAAATAATAATAATAACACCAAAACACATCAAACACCTTATAATCTAGGGGAAAATGTGTAAGGTCTCAACAAAAATAAAATAAAATAAAATATACTGCTATGATAAATTAAGCAAAACTTAAAGTGTATACCATATTCATGGATCAATATTAGTAAGATATCAATTCTCCCTAGATGACCTATAAATAATATAATCCAAGCACAATCCAGCAAATATTTTGGGCCTCACTAAAAAGCTGATTCTGGAGTCGGGTGCAGTGGTTCGAGCCTATGGTAGTTCCAGGCTAGCCTGAGCAACACAGCAAGATCCTATTTCTATAAATAAGTAGACAAATAAATGGATGAACGAATGAATAATTTTTTTTTTTTTTTGAGTCAGGGTCTCACTCTGTCACCTAGGCTGCAGTGCAGTGACAGGATCATGGCTCACCACAGCCTCGACCTCCTGGGCTCAGGCAATCCTTCCACTTCAGCTTCCTGAGTAGTTGGGACTACAGGCGCATGCTACCACAACCAGGTAATTTTTTTTCTAATTCTTTTTGTACAGACAGTGTTTCACTGTGCTGGTTAGGCTGGTCTCAAACTCCTGGGTTCAAGCAGTCCTCCCACCTTGATCTCCCAAGTGCTGGATTACAGGCATAAGTCACTGCACCCAGCCAATAATTTTTTTTTTTTAATGTGGGCACCAAAAAAAAAAAAAAAAGCTGAGTCTTTCAACAATTTACAAAGGAAACACAAAGGACAAGTTTTGCCAAAACAATCTTGAAGAGGAAAAATAACTAGAAGACTCAGATGACCAGATTTCAATACCTACTAAAAGCTATGGTAATTAAAAGTGTATAATGCTGCAAAACTAAATAGACCAGATGAAGAAAATAAAAAATCCATTAAAAAAATGTATACAGTCATCTTAATTACAACAGAGATGACATTGCAATGCAGTGGGTAAATGAGGGTCTTTTCAATAAATGGTGTAAGATCAATTATATTACAATGTGAGAAAATAAAATGTAATCCCTACCTCACACCATACATAAAAGAGAATCAATTCCAGATACAGCATAAATCTAAATGTGAAAGGTAAAACAATGAAGTTTCTAAGGATTTCTCCTATCTCATTACCTCAAGATAGGAGAAGATATCTTAAACAGAAAGCTAGACAGCAAATATGTCTCGAAAATGTGGTGTGCAGAATCTGTCTCACAGAGCAGAGTTTATAAGAGTGGAGTTGGAAATAATGAGCACTGAAAGAAACTTCAAAAATCTGACAAAGAGTATCTGTGTAAAATGTACAGCAAATATCATACCTCATACAAAATCAGAAACAAGACAAAAATGTACACATCACCATTTCTAAGCAAACAGAACTGGAGATTCTAGACAATGCCCTACGAAAATGGGAGATCCTAAAAACTGTCAGTTTTCACAGATTATATTTAAGAACTAGGGTATGTAAGATAATAAAGTTAATCATGTTGGATACAAGATTAGAGTATCGAAGTCAACTGAAAAAACAAGAACAAAGAATCAGACAATGTAGTTTTTAAAAATGTATAATGTAGGGCCAGGCATGGTGGCTCACACCTGCAATCCCAGCAATTAAGGAAGCCAAGATGGGAGAATCACTTGAAGCCAGGAATTAGAGACCAACCTGGGCAACATAGCAAGCGCTCCACCTCTTAAAAAAAAAAAAAAAAAAAAAACCCGGGCTTGGTGGCTCAGCCTGTAATCCCGCGCCTTTGGGAGGCTGAGGTGAGTGGATTGCCTGAGCCCGCCGGTTCAAGACCCGCCTGGGCAAGCGAGACCTCATCTCTACAATAAATCAAAAAATCAGCCGGGCGTGGTAGCGCGCGCCTGTAGTTCCAGCCACTTGGAAGGCTGAGGCGGAAGGATCACCTGAGCCCAGCAGGTTGAGGCTGCGGTGGCCGGGAGCGGCTACTGCACTCCAGTCTAGGCAACAGAGTGAGACTCCAACTCAAAAAAAAAAAAAAAAAAGTATAATTTACAATGGCAATGAAACTATAAGGTATCTAGAAATAAATCTAGTAAAACATGTCATAGTTCTTTATAGAGAAAATTATAATCCTAACTATAATTCATAAGGCAATCTAAATTAATAGAGAAGAATAACATTCATGGATTTCCATGTTAGGAAAGATTGGATTATTCTGTGATGATAACCCCAAGATCTCTGTGGCTTAAAAACAACAAATACTAGTTTCTCACTTAGACTACTCATCTATCATAGGTCAGGAGGAGGGCTCTCCTCACTAGTCAGACTGACAGAGCCATCTCGAATACTGCTGGTTGGTGCCATATCTCCAACCCTTCTGCTCGACTCACTTGCCCCTCACTCTGTCCCCAACCAAAATGATGCCAGGCACTAAATTCTATTTTGTGCCCCAAAGAAAGAACCAGAAATATCCGGTAAACAGCACTATTGCCCACAAATAAAGTCAATATTGCAAAGACAGCAAATCCCTCACAGCCAAATATTCTTTATAGATAACAGAATTCTTCATCAAAGCTGAAAAACTGATTATAAAATTCACATCGAATATGAATGGAGCAGAATACAGAATGGCAAAGAGCCAAGAATAACTGACAATTTTCAATAAAAGTAAGGTAGGAGTGACTTCTAGATTTCAAGGTTTATTATAAAGCTAGGATAATTAAGACTGATTGTGGTTTAAAAAAAGCATACAAACAGACAAATCAATAGATTAAAACAGAGAACCCAGAAAGAACTGAAAAACCTGAGATTGACAAGAATGACATTAAGAATCAGAGAAGAAAAAAATGAACTACTCTGGGAAACTGCGGGGACAGAGGGATTGGCAGTAGTGGGAATCTGCTGAGGGAGGGGTGGGGGCACAACTCATCAACAAGGGTACCTGCATAATGAACATTTGTATACCTAACCCTGAATTATACCCCACATCTTTAAAATAAAAAAAATTTTTTTAAATGAACTACTCAATGTAATATGGAAATGTATTTACCCATACATAAGAAAATGCCAAAAAATCACTAACATGTAAATTAATAACATAAGTGTAAAAAGCATAACTGTAAAGCTTTTCAAAGAAAATAAATGCATAGTGTGGTGGCTCATGCCTGTAATCCCAGCACCTTGGAAGGTAGAAGGATTACTTGCAGTAAGGAGTTCAAGACCAGCCTGATCAACATAGCAAGACTCCCATCTCCAAAAAACTAAAAAACTTCGCTAGGTGTGGTGGTGTGTGCCTGTAGTTAGCTGGGACCATGTTACTCAGGAGGCTGAGGCAGGAGGATCGCTTGAGCCCAGGAGTTTGAGGTTGCAGTAAGTCACGATCATGTCACTGCACTCCAGCCTAGGCGACAGAGCAAGACCCTGTCTCTTAAAAAAAAAAAAAAGACAGCAGTGTAGTACATAACAATGGTTAAAAAAAAAGAAGAAAAAGAAAACTGAGAAAGAAAAATCAACAGTTAAGCATAAAAGACTAATAAATGAATATTAAAACATAAAACACAGCATAAAGTAAAAAGATAAGCTATAAATTGCTATAATATTTTTAAGTGAAAAGGCATTGACTACAGAATACTTAAAGAACTCCTGCAAGTTAGGAAAAAGCAAATTAATCCAAATTAATGGACAAGGAATATAAACAGGCAATTCAGAGAAGAAAAGACCCAAATACCAAATAACACATAAAAGGATTCTCAACCATACCAACCAGGAACATGACAACAAAGGGATACTAGTTCACTATTTTCATAACAGAAAAAAAATTCAAATTATACAGTACCAAATATTGGCAAAGACTGGAAACAAACAAAGAGGAACTCCAGTTTACAGCTGATCACACTGATACTGATACAACCTCTGCAGAACAATTCTGTAGTAAAGGCAGGCATCTCTAATAAAGTTGAAGAGGGACATGCCTTTCAACCTAGTAATTCTATGTAAAGTAGACCATCTACAAACTGTTGGTTACTAGTCAGTAAAGAGATAAGGAACACTCCTCCCTTCATTGAGAAAGTCTTACTAGGATAAAAAGCGTTAAATAAATTAACAGTGATAGTTGATTTAATTTTTTTTTCTAAGTCAGAGTCTCACTCTGTCACCCAGGCTGGAGTGCAGTGGCACACTCACGACCACAACAGTCTCGACCTGCTGAACTTAGGCGATCTTTCCACCACAGCCTTCCAAGTAGCTTGAACTACAGGCGACAGCCACCACGCCCGGCTAATTTTTTTGATTGATTGTAGAGACGAGGTCTCACCAAGTTGCCCAGGCTGGTCTCGAATCCCTGGGTTCAGGCAATCCTCTCGCCTCCACCTACCAAAGTGCTGGGATTACAGGCATAAGCCACCGCACCTGTCTTCATTTTTTGATTTATTGTAGAAATGAGGTCTCATCATATTGCCCAGGCTGGTCTCGAACTCCCAGGCTCAGGCAATCCTCTCACCTCGGCCTCCCATAGTGTTGGGATTACAGGTGTGAGCCACCGTGCCCAGTCATAATTTACATTTTGACGCAAGTTCTTTATTTGCAAGAAATAATTCCTAGTCTTTAGACTATACTTTGTGTAGCACTGTCCTGGAAAAAAAAATCAGGGAGAGACAAGCATAAGGATACATGTACAAAAGTGTTCATAGACACAGGGTTAGTAAAAGCAAAAAAAAATGAAAATCTAAATTAAAGTCAACAAGATAAAGAAATTATGGCAGGGTCATACAACAATGAAAATAAACAAGGGTTACATGTCTCATGAGCCAATAGGATCCTATCTGAAAAATCTAAGATCAAAGAAAGCATGTTGCAGAGGGATATATATAGTATGGTTCCATTTATGGCATTTTTAAATGCAATATATATTTTGCATATGATATATACATCAAAATAATAACAACCTTTGGATTAGAAGTGACAAGAGGAGGAGAGGGGAGAAAAAAGGAAAAAGAACAGAAAAGATGAGATGGTAAGGAGTAACACAGGGGGTTTGAATTGTATCTGTAATGTTTATTTCTTTAAAAAAAATAAAATAAAATACTGGGCCAGGCGCAGTGGCTTACACCTGTAATCCCAGCACTTTGAGAGGCCAAGGTGGGAGAATGGTTTGAGCCTAGAAGTTTGAAACCAGCCTGGGCAATGTAACACAACCTTGTCTCTAAAAAATAAAAAGTAAAAAAAGTAACCGGGCACAGTAGCAATGCCTATAGTCCTAGCTACTCAAGAGGCTGAGGTGAGAAGATCACTTGAGCCCAAGGTTGCTGTGAGCCGTGATCATGATCGTGCCACTGCACTCCAGCCTGGGCAACAGAATGAAACTCTAACTTAAAAATAAAAACAAAAATGTTAAAAAATAAAATAAAATATAAGACCTAAAGCTAATAGTGAAAAATGTAAAGATCTGACAAAGGTGAGTGGGACATACATACATGTTCATAAGATTACTTTTTATACTTTTCTTCATGCTTGAAATTGTTCATTATTTTTAAAAGAATATAAATACCATAATTTTGTTTTATGATATAATTATATTAAAAGGGGAACCAAATGTATCAGTGATTTCTCTTCTTGATACTTTCATGTACTTTTCAAATATTCTGCAGTAAAAATACATTTGTTTTGATCAGGAAAAAACAGTATACAGAACAAATATTTTAAAAGAATCTATCTTTCAAGGATAAGGGGAAAAGTTTAAATTACAGAAATTAAAAATTGACAGGAATCTTAAAGAATATAAAAGAACAAAAATAACTATCAAACCCTAAGAATCTTACATCAAAAAGTAATTCCAGCCAGGCTCGGTGGCTCAGCCTGTAATCCCGCGCTTTGGGAGGCTGAGGTGCCTGGATTGCCTAAGCCCGTGGGTTCGAGACCCGCCTGGGCAACTTGGTGAGCCCTCATCTCTACAATAAATCAAAAAATTAGCCGGGCGTGGTAGCATGCACCTGTAGTTCCAGCCACTTGGAAGGCTGAGGCGGAAGGATTGCTGGAGCCCAGCAGGTCGAGGCTGCAGTGGCCAGGAGCGTGCCACTGCCCCCCAGCCTGGGCGACAGACTCCAACTCAAAAAAAAAAAAAGATAATTCCAGTTTAATTCCTGTCACACTATTGCACTTATGTAGGAGAAAAAAAAATCTATTAAAAGTATATTCATTTACTTTCCTTTAAGTAATTCTAGTCCATAGTATTCACCCGTCTTTAGTTTCTCTACCTAAAGACAAAGAAGAAATTCTCCCTCATCCTTCCTCACAAAAAAGAGATGACCAGTAAAAGTTTAAGGACTTCAGTATTAACTCACCTTTAGCCACAGATACTTCTGAAAACATTAAATTATTCCTTAGAAATAAAACTGTCCATACAAATCACTCTACAGATCTCTCTAAAAAAATACAACTCTGACTTCTGTATTAGGAAGGAAAAGCTATTTTCTTACGAGACTAGACAAGGCAATTACTAATTTTTTACTCACATCATTACTTGTGGAAAAAGTATGCAAAAGAAAAAAATCAATAAATCCGTTTCTTTAGTTGTATCACCTTTTTAAGACAACCTGAATATCAAAACATTCCTTAAATTATGCAAGAAAAGCAGACACTGTCAAAATGAATAGGGAAAAAACTATATTTAAGGTAGGGTATCCCTGTGTGGTGGAATTTCAGAAGATTCTTCATGATTTGTTTAATTATATGTCATTACTAATTTACTTCATGAGTATGAATTACTTGTGTAAATTAGAGAAAGAAAATAGTTATTTCTGAGTGACAGATTTCAGATTATTTTAAGGTTGCTTAAATTTTCTACAAAGAATATTATTTTTCAGCCAGGTGTGGTGGCTCAAGCCTGTAATCCCAGCACTTTGGGAGCCTGAAGACAGAGGACTGCCTGAGCCCAGGGGTTCAAGACCAGACTGGGCAACTTGGCGACACCTCTCCTCTACAATAAGTCAAAAAGTTAGCCAGGCATGGTAACATACGCCTATAGTTTTGGCTACTTGGAAGGCTGAGGAAGAAGGATCGCCTGAACCCAGCAGGTCGAGGCTGTGGTGGCCATGAGTGTGCCACTGCACTCTAGTCTAGGCAACAGAGTGAGACTCCAACTCAATATATATATAATTTTTCTGAATATGGAAGTAAATTTTTAAAAATAAATCAGGTTAGAGGTCTTAAGTAGAAGCTAAGATTGAAGGGAAAACTGAAAATACCTAGACCACATCATAAATCAATTAATAGTCTAACATTACAGGATATTTTAAGAAAGATCTGTCAAGTTACTATATAGTAGACTATAATAGAATATTTCACACGGAATTCACACGGAAATATTCCTCCTAAGGCATTTACTTTCTTCTGATTCATATATGTGTAAAAAAATCATAGTCACAAAGCAGTTTCACGTGGTTTTTACTATTGAAGTGTACACAAGAACACAGTACCTCCCTTAAAGAACTTCTATTGAAGTAGGCAGTATTAGCTCCAATTTATAGATGAGGAAATAGCCTATAAAACATTCTGTTGATCAATATTACATAACTAGTAAATGTCAGGACTAAAATTCAAACCCTAGGCAGTCCAACTCCAAGCCCAAAGCTCCTTCTAGTATGCTAAATTAGAGCACGGTTTAAGCAGAGAAAGTGGGTGGAGAATATACTAAATCTTACTAGACAACTATGAACAACATAATTTTGCACCTGACCGCAGCCAAAGTGCCAGGGGTGGGTCCCAGACACAATTCATTCCTTCCTCAGGTATTCAGAATTGTGACCTAAAAGTCAAGCCTTCTTTAAGTGACTATACATGTAAGAGTACGCAAGCAGATATGACATAGGCATATCTTTAGCCTACCCCATAGAGCACAACTTCTAGTCTCTCGTTTAAATTCCCTCTTAAAAGGACTCTTTTGGTTCCACAAGACTTCCTGATTCCTCATAACTGCCACATTTTTGCTAAAGCCAGTTTACAACTGGGTCCAAATACAAATAGAAGGTCTTTGCCAAGAAAAAAAAATGTACTTCCCAAAAGAGTACATTTAAAAAAATAAACAACTATGAAATGTCTAGGGAATAACAGATCAGCGAGGAAGTACTTCCTACAAGTGGTCCAATCTAGCCCCATGGAACCTTCTCAACCATGTATTGATCACTCCCCAAAAGCCATTCAAATCCCAAAATCATAAATTCTCCCAGCCCAATTCTTTGATCAAGCAAGTCACTCAACCAGGAATACTATCCCAATCTCTCCAGACTCTCTCTCCATCTCCACAAATCCAAATCCATCCCATTCAAAAGCCAGCTCAGATACCAAATGCTGTACATGTGCACACACACACACCCTCCAATGCTGGCCCCACAGATCTTTTCTATACCTCTCCTGGCACTGGTTATTTTTGTGCTGTATATTATATAACTGCCCAATCTTTCCTTCCCCAAACCATAACAGCAACTAAATTTGTCTCCATCTACCCCCAGCTGTCCAAATTGAGAGACTGACTTAGTCTCTTTGTATCCCAGCACTTAACTCAGTGCCTCGCAGAAAATGGTTGCTCAAACACCTGTTGAATGCATGAAATATTAATTCCTCATGCATTAGAAAAGCTACATAGAAGTTTATACATCTAACATTTGTCTGTAGCTGGGGAAAGGAGGAAATTGGTAAATTATAGCACCTGGAATCAAGATCTGTAGGAAAAGGGACTGTATGTTTTTAATGTCATGACAAGTATTTAGAGTTTTGAAAAATTAAAAACCCGGGCGCGGTGGCTCACTCCTATAATCCCAACACTTTGGGAGGCCAAGATAAGAGGATTGCCTGAGTCCAGGGGTTCAAGACCAGCCTGGGCAACTTGGCGCCTCATCTCTACAATAAATCAAAAATGAGCCGGGCGTGGTAGTGCAAAGCCTATAGTTATGGCTACTTGGAAGGCTGAGGCAGAAGGATCACCTGAGCCCAGCAGGTTGAGGCTGCGGTGGCTGTGAGCATGCCACTGCACTCCAGCATGAGTGACAGTGTGAGACTCTGACTCAAAAAAAAAGAAAAAAATTAAAAAGTCAGATTCCTGAAGGTCTAATTGTGTGGCAGAACTATTCTGCTCCAAACTAGGAGTGGTGCATCAGTTACTGCAGAGAGAAAAGGAGGAAAAAAGAAAAAGATAGAGAGGGAGAGGGAACTGTGAAGAGCAGAAAATCAAGCGCTCTTAAGGCAAAGTCTTTCCCTATTATGTTCCAATTCCTCAAGAGTTAACTCCTATAAAATACTTGGGAAAGGGGGATTTTGTGTGTGCATAAACCAAGTGAACCAAGCTGACATGGGTAGAACCAAAGCAGCATTTTCAGAAATGGGAACCCAGAAGCCAAGAAAATAAATAATAGGAAATTCACAAATATTGGAAATGTCAGGCTGGACAGCAGTGAAAAGAATGGGCTTTGACAATCGCTGCAATTAGGAGTTTCAGATGAAAACTATGAAGACTAAGCATGACTTGGCTTCTGTGTGAATTATAAATTTTCCAGGTGCTAACAGGCAGTCAAAGTCTATTTCATCTATTTGGTTCCTAAATATCATTTCAGGCCTGGCACGGTAGCTCATGCTTGCAATCCCAGCACTTTGGGAATCCAAAGGAAGGACAATCAATTGTGGCTATGAGTTCAAGACTAGCCTAGGCAACATAGCAAGATCCCATCTCTACAGAAAAATAAAAAAATAAGCCAGGCACACCTATAGTCTTAGCTACTTAAGAAGCTGAGACAGGAGGATAGACTGAGCCTAGGAGTTCAAGGTTATAGTGAGCTATGATCACGCCACTATACTTCAGCCTGGGTAACAGTAAGATCCTGTCTCTAAAAATTAAAATTAAAACAATGTTTTAAAAAAACCTAAATACCATTTAAATTCACCAAAAGCCACTCTAATACTTGGCAACATCCAAACAAAGCCAGCAGGATGCTTCTTTAAGAATTAGTATGTTAGTTCCAGCTACTTGGAAGACTGAGGCAGAAGGATTACCTAAGCCCAACAGGTCAAGGCTGTGGTGGCATGAGCGTGCCACTGCATTCCAGCCTGGGCAACAAGAGTGAGACTCCAACTAAAAAAAAAAAAAAAAAAGAATTACTGTTTAGGCAGGGCTAGTAGTTCATACCTGTAATCCCAGCACTTTGGAAGGTGGAGGTAAGAGGATTGCCTGAGTCCAGGAGTTCAAGACCAGCTGGGCAATGTGGCAAGACCTCGTCTCTATAATAAATCAAAAAACTAGCCGGGCATAGAGGTACACACCAGTGGTTCTAGCTAGTTGGAAGGCTGAGAAGGAAGGATCACCTGAGTCCAGCAGGTTGAGGCTGCAGTGGCTGTGAACACGTCACTGCACTCCAGGCTTGATGACAGAGTGAGACTCTGACTCAAAAAATAAAAATAAAAATTATATATATATATATTGCTGTGTAGAAATTTGATCTTTACTCCAGTGTTCTTGAATCCAGGCTTGCATGCCACCCCAGTCTTTTTTTAAGAAACTCATTAAATGCAAATGAATGTCAGGCAGTCCAGCACTAAAGACAAATATTATAATTTGGGAGTAGGGAGAGGGAGAAGATTCATTCCCAGACAGAGGTTCTTAGAGAAGTTGCCTCCCTCCAGCCAGAGCAACCCAAGGAGCAGCAATGAAAATCTTCCCAAGCAATGGGGTCCTGAGCAAGAAGGTCCTGTTGATGCAGTCCCTACTAGTACCCCTGCCCTCCCCTCCAGAACTAAGGCAATGAGATGAATCATCTTCATGCCCCCTAGCCCACCAGTCCAACTCCCCAGGGCCCAGGCAGATACCCCAATCTGGAAACCCTGCATCCGGATGCATGAACGACTAGATTCTTTAAGCAGACAACGGGAAAGTTTGAGTCTTTCTTCCCCTGCCATTTCCAAAGTCCTAGCCTTCTGCATGTGACACCAGGCTACTTCAAACCCCACCAACTCAGCACTGCCCATAACAAGCCTACCCCTGCTCCTACTGCCACCCAACACTGCCCTCTCTTCTTGCCACCCCCCAACACACACACACACACACACACACACACACACACACACACACACACCCCACACCCAAAGGGAAGGAATTAATATGGGTAGCCTGGCAGGATTGAAGCAGGTGACAAGACAGAAGTCCTCACCTGTAGCCTAGATTTAATGAATAAGTGCCAGGCTCCTGACACAGTAAGGTCTACAAACACTTCCACCTCCCAAGGAGGCCCTTTCCCCTACAGACAGCAGCTGGCAGATACTCAGAAATCAGTTCTAGTAGGTGATGAGCAAAAGGATTACTTCAGCATATGAAAGCTGGCTTACAGGAGACATATGTACTATGCAAGAGTTCAGACTGCATAAAAGTCAAATGTACATAGCTAAGATCCACTCAAAGCAGCTAATTACTTAGAAGAACAATGTTTATTTGGATGTGTAAACTCAGAGTGCTCTTTAAGTCATGATTTTAATCCTAGCATCTGTGGTTTGACCTGTATGCATGCCTTCAGTATATCATAATGACATTAACACATCAATCACAAGCCCAAAAGTTCTAAGAATTAAAGAACCTAGGAAGGAATAAACAATGTCCCCATTGCTCTTCTTAACAATTCTTCCAACCTCCCAATTTTCCATTTCTCTAAACACCTAAGAAATGAAGATATGTGAAGTAGCAAAAATAAGCCAAAATTTATTCTAAAGTTGAACTTTGGTTTATAAAACATTCCCTCAAAATTTCTAAAAAGTTAAAGCATCTTGTAATCTCATTTGTGAGGGCTCCACCTTCGTGATTTAGTTATCACCCAAAGGCTCATAATATTACACTGGAGATTCGGATTTCAAAATACACACTTCGGGGGGACACAAACATTCAGTCCATAACATGCACACTACTTAATAAATACCAATAACTTATGCTCAAGATCACTCTTTGGTGTAAAATAAAATATTAGGTCACTAGTTTAGTTTTATAGTCTTATAATTATGTAAAGAGTATTCTTGTAGAGATAATTTGTTAGTATTTGTAAAGCATTTAAAAGACGAATATCACTGGGTTGATTATATATCATTAAAACAGAACCTTGCCGGGCTCGGTGGCTCAGCCTGTAATCCCACGCCTTGGGAGGCTGAGGTGAGTGGATTGCCTGAGCCCGTGGGTTCGAGACCCGCCTGGGCAACTTGGTGAGACCTCCTCTCTACAATAAATCAAAAATCAGCCGGGCTTGGTAGTGCGCACCTGTAGTTCCAGCTACTTGGAAGGCTGAGGCGGAAGGATCGCCAGAGCCTAGCAGGTCGAGGCTGCAGTGGCCGGAAGCGGCCACTGCACCCCAGTCTGGGCGACAGAGTGAGACTCCAACTCAAAAAAAAAAACAGAACCTTGTAAAAATGTAATGATATTAAGTACCAAAAAACAAATTTAATACATGATTTTTTTAAAACTTCCCAAATCACTATCTGCTTTCTAATAAAAGTGATGTTTGAAGAAATAACTTTTTGAGACTTTTTCACCATGAAATTTGATAATACAATTTCAAGTTTTCTAAAAATTGTATAGCAGAATTTTAAAGAAGATTTCCATATTCCCCACCAAGGTGTTATATAATAAATAGTCTATACTTGTACTTCCCTACATGTAATAAGCTGGTTTCCTTATGAATATTTAATCAGTATGTCTTATGTATATATGCTATAAAACCCAATATGATAAGTCTATATAGATTCTCTGATTACTTGATAGTGAATCAGGATATATAAAATCAATATATACAAATGTTAAAAAATTATGACACTTTTATCAAAAACTTCAAATTAATTCATTTTATTAAATAATCTGTGAGGTTGAAGTTAGGCTAACGTAAAAACAAGAGAGAGAGAGCAAAAGGCCCAATAAAACAAGGGTTATTAAACAAAACTAACTTTGTTATTATTGTTATTTTTCAAACAATAGTCCTGAGGTAGGTATTCTAAGTCTAAGAAGAGGCTTTGTTTTGCTTCTAGTGTTCTATAACACTGTAGGGTGACTATAGTCTAATATAATTTGTCATATATTTCATATTGCTAGAAGAGAAAATTTTGAATATTCTCAACACAAATGATAAATATTTAGATGAATATGCTAATTAACCTGATTTGATCACTGTACGTTGTATAGTTTTGAAACTCACTATATACCTCATAAATATGTACCATTTTTATACATCAATTTTTAAAAATATATTTTTAAAGGAAAAAAAATTAAGGCACTATACACCAACATCAGCTCTATACATACCAAAAAATAGTAGAATACATGGGAGGGGCAGGGAAGAGGGATCCAATAGCTAAATCAGAAAATAGCAACAAAATGCACTTTTGGATTAAAGCTACAAAATCCCAGGTACTCACTGGATATTGAGTTCATGATATCAGAGAATTACAATCTGAATTTATAGTTTCAATCAAAAGACCATTCAATATCATCCAAGAGTGAAAGTAATACCATACTTTTTTCCTGTCTTAGAATGAAGTAGAATTTAATGGTTTTGTTTTTTTTTTAAATCACAATGCATGTCAAAGTGGCAGAATTAAGAATATTCAATTAGCATGATGATGCCTCCTTCAATACCTCTTTTTCACAACTAAAACAATGAACTCCAGGATGACATTCCTAGAGCACATAAAATGGTATTTTGTGGCGTGGCAGATAATGTTACTTATAAACTATCACCCATTGTCTTTTCCTTGTGCATACTGCTTAGTAATATCTTCAAGTTTTATCTTTTTCTTCTTTCTTGCTAATTTTTTGTTTATCATCTCAGAGAATAGAGGCTTCAAGCATATACAAATTAACATGGAATTCACTGATTCTCTCAGGAGAGCTAGAAAAAAGAAAAACCCATGAAGATCTTGGAGGGAAATTGCTACCTGATAAGCTATGCATTTTTAAATACTGCTACGAAAAAAAAATGCACACATCCTAAGGAACTAAATCTACTAACCTCTACAATCAATGTGATACATGGTTTATCCAATCTTGACAAAAATCCTCTGGATCACCAATGGTATGTTCATCCACTCGTACATATGCAATTGTATAAAGAATCTATTATTTAGAACACCAAAAAAATACAATTAAAAGATTTATACGCATAGCTATGATTTCAAGAAAAAAGAAACACTTTTCATTTCTTGCTAAGATCTTTCATGCCCTGTTTTGCAAATTCAGCATGAGGATTAAAAAAAATTACAGTGATTATCAAATTTAGGAAAGAAAAGAAATATGTCCACAAGCAGAATTTATTGAGAACATGCTAATACTTCAAAAAATACAGTGATAATTATTCATTGAAGACTTTAAAAAAACTCCAATATACACCATAAACATAGAAAATCTTACATTAAAATTAGAAGTATCCGAATTATATAATAGTTTTACAAGAAGAGTGTTAGAGAATGTGTATACATGTCATTAGCACATAACAACTGAGAATGTAAATGGCTAATAGTCATAACCCTGGTAACCTCTGATCTCTCTCAGCATTCCTCATCTCCTTCCCCGGCTCTTCTTTGTCTTCTTCTTCTCACTCCTAAATATGCATAGCTCCAAGATGGCTGTCCTCTAGACACCCTATCCATTCCCATGACTCCACCATCATTCCCACACTCTCTTCCAAGCTTCACAACAAAAGTTGCCACACACCTGCAATCCATATACCAAGTACTAAGCCAAGCTCTTAATATGCATTACCTCTTCCCATTCTTATAACAATCCTGTAAGATAGGTCTTGTTATTATCCCATTTTACATATGAGAAAACCAAGGCCCAGAGGTGAGGTCCCTAGTTCAAGGACGTATTAACTAAAAAGTGGCAGGCAGAGCCAGGATTCAAATCCAACTCTGACTCCAATTCCAGAGGTTTTAGCCACTACTCAAAACAGTCTCCCTAAACAACTCAACAGGGGTGCCACAATAATTCAATCCATTTGTTCAACAAATAATTTATTGAACACAAATCTGTTCTCTCTTTACTCACTTCCACTTCCCTAAACCTGTCTAGAGGCTACACTCCCCACTATTCCTTCACCCTCAATCTCTCATGTTAGATTCTTGGAATCATCTCTAATTCCTCCCTCTCTTTAATCACTCTCATCTACTTATCCAGTAACGTCTGCCTATTTTAGGAATTCTAGATTATATTACTTCCTTGCCAAATTTACTTCCACTGAACCAATTCAGATCCTAAGTTTCTTTTTACCTGGTCACTGTGATACCCTTCTAATTAGTCTTGCTGCTCTGGTTACTGGATCGTTGCAATCAGTGTTATACCACTGCCATCTATAATCTTTATAAAACAGATCTACTCATGTTACACCCCTGCTTAAAAGCCTTTGATGGTTCTCTTCTGTGTACAGAACAAAGTCCAAACTAGTTGTGTTGGCATTCCTACAACATGCTGGTCCCAGCCTATCTTCCCAGTGTCTCCTGCTATTGCCCCCACACCAAAAATAATAACAATAATTTATATAGAGCTTAATTGTTTATACAGTGCATTTTCACATACATTAATCCTAACAACACTGAGTGATTCCTGTCACCCCAATTTTATGAGAAAGAAACTGAGACTTGAGACTATAAGATAATTTGTTCAAGATCCCAAATCATAAAGGCAGCATGGGCCAAGTCTCACACTACAAAGCTTATCTCCTTTCCCAGCATTTCACACAGCTATAATATCCCCATTCCTGTCATAACTGACTTAGCTTTTTCTGAAAATGAACAATATTTTCCTACCTTCATGTCTCAGCACAAGCTATTCCTTTAGCATGGAATGCTATTCTTGTTCCTTTAAGTTTCTAAAGAACTGTGTTAAGCAGTTCTCTTATCGGGCTTTGTATTGGATGTATTTATTTTTTTCATTTTTGAGTTGGAGTCTCACTCTGTCACCCAGGCTGGAATGCAGTGGCGCACTCACAGCCACCCGCGGCCTTGAACTGCTGGGCTCAGGTGATCCTTCTCCCTCAGTCTTCCAAGTAGCTAGAACTACAGGCATGCGCCACCACACCTGGCTAACTTTTTTTTTTTATTGATTGTAGAGATGCGGTATTGTCAAGTTGCCCAGGCTGATCTCGAACCCGTGGGCTCAGGCAATTCTCTCACCTCGGCCTCCCAAAGTGCTGGGATTATAGACGACAGCCACTGCAC
Source organism: Tarsius wallacei (assembly GCA_963574415.1). NCBI lineage: Eukaryota > Metazoa > Chordata > Mammalia > Primates > Tarsiidae > Tarsius > Tarsius wallacei. Next base: position 65,579 of record CAUYQG010232514.1, on the reverse strand, counting down.
CCAGCCTGTATTAGATTTATATACTAATCTGTCCCTACACAAAACTGTAAGCCCTCTAAGAACAAGACCATAAGTTATTCACTTTTTTTTTTTAATTGAAGTCTCACTCTGTCACTCAGGCTGGAGTGCAGTGGCACACTCATGGCCACCGCAGCCTCAACCTGCTGGGCTCAGGCCATCCTTCCGCCTCAGCCTTCCAAGTAGCTGGAACTACAGACGTGTGCCACCATGCCCAGCTAATATTTTTAGTTATTGTAGGGACAAGGTCTCACCAAGTTGTCCAAGCTGGTCTTGAACCCCTGGACTCAGGCAATCCTCTCATCTCGGCCTTCCAAAGTGCTAGGATTACAGGCTTAAGCCACGGCACCTGGTTAGTAACTTAAATTTTAAAAGTCTGGGCCAGGTGTGGTGGCTCATGCCTGTAATCCCAGCACTTTGGGAGGTCAAAGCAGGAGGATTGTTTGAGCCCACGAGTTTGAGACCAACCTAGGCAGCATAATGAGATCCTGTCTTTACAAGAAATTTTTGTTTTAATTTTTAAAAATAAAAGTCTGCTTATTGAAGTGAAAAATGTGTGGGCAAAACAAGCCATATAACATGACAAGCATCAAGATCAGGTGTGAAATAAGAGTCCAGCAACTGAGATCAAATCATCTGAGAATACTGACAGTGCATATAATTTTAACGTCTATCTTCTGAACAAGGTCAATGCCCCATTGTTAACTATTCCCATTGACATTGGCCTTTATTAAATATTACAGCGTAATTCAAAACAGAATGGGATAGAAGTGAGAAATTAGAATGGAAGTTCGTAAATAAAAATACCGCTGTCATTTTCCATTTTAACTTTTCTACTTAGTTAAGTAACCAAAATTTAAATGATACCTTAGACTTTCTACAAAGATCAGCTCAAAAGCATGTATGCCTGTCATTAAAGCAATCAACTCTTATAGGCTATTTTATTTCAGTATGCCCACAGAATCAAGTTCAACTACACAGCTACACACACAGCTTTCCACATCTCATCCTCTATAAGAGCCACTAGGATTCCCAGCACTAAGAGAAACGATCTCTTAAGAGGTATCTGACATGATTATCTGGCCAACTTTTGCAATTGACATTTCCCATGGCTTTGTCAAATAGTCAAATTGAACAGTATATGTTTTAAGATTACAGGCTGCTGCTCCTTCATGAGTTGTCTTTATTCCAGCGAAGATCAGATTCTAAGAATGCCTTATAATTATAAAGCCCAGAATACGAAACCACTAAACAGCTGACCAGGTTAAAAGTCTCAAATGCTTCCTTCCCTCTGTCAGAAATCTCTCTACCCGCTGCTAAAATACAACTATAATGTCAACTTTTCCATGAACTGGCAGAAGATAATATTAGAAGAAAAACGAGCCACATGCCCTGCATTGAATTTCATTTCATTCTCAATAGTTATATTCACTCTAAATATAAACAAAGCAAGCTACAGGCTCTGACCTCAAATAATTTACAAACTGGGTTTCAGAACTGTCTTTAACAGTCAGAACTAATAGTTCTGTTTTTTGGTATCTTACCCAAAAAAATGTAATGAGTATGTTCTGTTCAACCAACATCAGAATATTGCCACATTTTATACACTATAGGAGATTCCTTCTAGATACTAGCAAAACATGAAAAAAAAGCAAGCCACCTCAATCTTGTTATAAATTGTATATTCTCCCTTACAGGGATGATAATATAGTAATAGAGCAAAATTAAAATAAATTTTGAAATCAAAGAATCTGAGTGCAAGCCCTAACTGTATAATAAGGGTAGCTCTACCACTGAGACAATAATAGTATCAAACTCAAAGAGCTGTGAGGATTCAATCAGTTAATATATACAGAGCAATTAGAATAAATGGTAAGCCCTCGATAAACATTAGTGGCCGGGCACGGTGGCTCACGCCTGTAACTCTAGTACTTTGGGAGGCCGAGGGAAGTGGATTGCTTGAGCTCAGGAGTTTGTGAGACCAACCTGGGCAACAGAGCAAGACCTCGTCTCTACAAAATAATCATGCCTGTAGTCCCAGCTTCTCGGGAGGCTGAAGTGGAAGGATCGCCTAAGCCCAGGAGGTGGAAGCCATGGTAAGCCATGATTGTGCCACTGCACTCGCACCTGAATGACAGAGTGAGATTCCAACTCAAAAAAGAATTTTTTAAAAAATAGCTTTACTATTAATCTATTACAGTCATCTGACTCAAAGTGAGGATTACATGAGATTACATGAGGTTTGTGAAAGGATAACAAATTCTAACATATCTCAACCCAAAATCATCCTACCTTTTGGCAACCTTTATGCTCAATGATAATACTTCAAAAAAAGGCAGGGGAGAACGAAAGAGAAACCTAACAGTCAATTCTGCTTGGCAGATATAACTGAAAGTTGCTATGGACTTAATTTTAACTTGATGTAACGTGCATTACTTCAAGTGCAAAGGTAAAAAAATATTGATTGGAATCTACAGAAACGCGGTGTTACCAGCTACACATCTTTAAATAATAAACCCAGGAATAACAGATGATATTACTTTAGTATTATCCATATCATATAATCATACAGTTTGGTCCTTACATGTCTGTTTACATATATTGTTCCTCTTCCTTGACAGTATTCTAATTCCTTGGGTGGGCTTTGGTGTCTCTTTTTGTAACCAATAGCAATGATAAACAGCAGTCAAATAGTTGGATTAAAGTAACATCTAGCTGAGAATCTAGTAATACACCTTACTTGAACTTATCAGCATAAACACAGAAGTGATATAGCCTAAAGACTGGTTATGGGTGCATGCCAGAATCCGAGACACCTGGGATTCAATTCCAACTCCATCACTTACTAGCTGCGGGACCTGAGAAGCCTGTTTCTCACTCCATAAAAATGGCAAAATAAACCGGGCTCGGTGGCTCAGCCTGTAATCCCACGCCTTGGGAGGCTGAGGTGAGTGGATTGCCTGAGCCCGCGGGTTCGAGACCCGCCTGGGCAGGCGAAACCTCATCTCTACAATAAATCAAAAAAATTAGCCGGGCGCGGTAGCGCACGCCTGTAATTCCGGCTACTCGGAAGGCTGAGGCGGAAGGATCGCCGGAGCCCAGCAGGTCAAGGCTGCGGTGGCCGGGAGCGGCCACTGCACTCCAATTTGGGCGATCGAGTGGGACTCCAACTCAAAAAAAAAAAAAAAAAAAGGCAAAATAATTTTACCTACCACCTAGGATTATTCTGAGGAACAGAAGTACACAAAGCATTTAAAACAATCCTGGTGAAGAAATATTTAGGGGAAAATTGCGTTGATATCACCAATTTACTTTAAATGCATCAAAAAAAGACAGAATGAATACTTAATACAACTGAATTGTACACTTAAAGATTAAGATAGCATGGCATATGTATTTTACCAAAATTCATTGAAAAAAACAAAAAAACTTAATTTTTTTTTTTTTAGTTGAAGTCTCACTCTGTCACCCAGGTTAGAGTGCAGTGGCACGCTCACGGCCACTGCAGCACCCACCTGCTGGGCTCAGTGATCCTTCTGCCTCAGTCTTCCAAGTAGCTGGAGCTACAAGCACATGCCACCATGCTCGGCTAATTTTTTAATTTATTGTAGAGATGAGGTCTTGTCAAGTTGCCCAGGCTGGTCTCGAACCCATGAGCTCAGGCAATCCTCTCATCTCGGCCTCCCAAAATGCTGGGATTATAGGCGTGAGCCACCGTGCCCAGCAACAATTTTTAAAAATCAGATTGAAAGATGGACATATATAATAAAATAAATAACAATGGTAGCACCTAGGTGGTGGGTATGTGAATGTTTACTTTCAACTTTTCTATATGTTTTAAGGTCTTCACAGTAAAATGTTAGGGGAAGAAAACAATATTGGCACAATACTGGTAGTTTCTTTTTATTATTGTCAACTAGTCAGAAATAACATCAAATATCCAGATTATTAGTTTTTTCTAGTGGGGAAAAAAAAAAGCACCTCTTACCAGCCATCTCCAATCTTATTATAGCCATTCTGAAACTAAAAGTGGTTTATTTGAAACTTCTAAACCAGTATATATTAATGTGATTTTAAGTTAAGATACTCTAAGGTACCTATTGTCAAATATTTAATCTCTCCTAAAGAAATACAGAAACCAAGTCAACAGATATCTGTGGCTGATGATTAATGATTTAACCAAATAAAACAGTGGAAAAGAAAGGATTAGAATTATTTGTTCCTAACTTTCAACTGGCTCCTAGAGTCAGTATATCTCTTAACCACCTGCACCTTAACAAGTAACTAAATGTACAGAAACACAATGAATATACACAAATACTTCTGCCACTTGAGAATGATATCCAGTTTTTCCTCTAGTTTTGTTCGCCATTCCTACCAGTAATTCAGATTTTAACGTGTTTAGTGCTACAACAGGAACTCAGATGTCATGCAGTTTAGCAATTTAAAAAAACCAGATCACACTCAGGATGGTTACTACTGAGTATACAGATAACAAGTGTTGGCCAGAATTTGGAGAAATTGGAACACTTGTGCACTATTGGTGGGAATGTAAAATGAAAACAATATAGTCGTTCCTGAAAAAATTAAAAATAGAATTACCACATGATCCAGCAATTGCATTTCAGGAATTGAAAGTAGAGTCTCAAACAGATATTTGTACACCCATGCTCTTAAGCACCATTATTCACAATAGCTAAAAAGTAGACACAATCAAGTATCCATAGACAGATGTATGGATAAGGAAATGTGGTATATACATATGAGGGAATATTATTCAGCCTTAAAAAGTAAAGAAATTCTGACACATGCAACAACATGGATGAACCTTGAGGACATTATGTATGCTAAATTAACAAAAATGAGTCACAAAACTACAAATACTTTTATGATTCCATTTACACAAGGTACCTAGGATAGTCAAAATCATAGAGACAAAGTAGAATGGTGGTTGCCAGGGGTTGGGAGGAGGAAATGAGGATTTATTGTTAGACAGGTACAGCGTTTCAGTTTTGCAAAATGAAAAGAGTTCTGGAACGGAGGGTGGTGATGATTGCACAACAGTGTGAATGTACTTAATGCCACTGAATCGTACTCAGTGCCACTTAAAAATGGCTACGATGGTAAATTTTACAGCATGTGTATTTTTGTCTTACTAAAACAACAATCAGAGAACTGATCTCAGAAGGCTTGGTGGTGCTTCCACTTGGAATTGACAGACAAGCAACCTCTTAGTCCACCTCTCCTGGATCACACCATGAGACCTTGTCTCCTCAGACTCTCCATCCTGCCCAGAATCACACCAAGTATTTACTTCAGCTTCAAAAAGAGCAAACAGTGCTCCTGCTCCAGCAGTTCTGTGTCAAGCAGCAAAGATCTTAATCCCTCCAAACCTGCCTCCTCTTTAAAACAAGGATAATTCCTACCTATCTGCCTCACAAGGTTGTTATGAGGGCAAAAGTGAGATCATGTATATAAAAGTAGCTTTAAACTGGCAATCACCAAAGAAACATAAATTACGTGTATAACTACTTTCATATGGAAATCAGAAGAGGCTTTAACAACATAAGCTTGCAACACCTCACCCATGCTTCATTCCATTTAAAAATCACATCATCCCCCAAATAACACCTTTCTTGCTTTTGTCAAACTGAAGGACAGCACTGGGAGGGGGGAGGAAAGAAAAAAAAAAACCTTCCAAAACACAATCAGAAATTCTGACACGTCCTATGAAAATTCAGTATTTATGACCCCAGTGTGGGCCTGCGGCGCCCCAGGACTACACTTCCCACAAAGCATCGAGGAGAAGCCGGGCGGCGGGCGGGGCGGCCCGGGATTCAGGGTGACCACCGCTCTCCCCGAATATGGATCGCCGTCCCTCGGAAAACTGCCACGTTCGTGGTCGAGCGTGCGCCGACTCTCCTTTCTGAAAGCGCTGTCACCCCGTGGTTTCTCCTGCGGTTAGCACGGCCACCCCTCTGCCCTCCCGCCCGCCCGCCGTGCTCCACCTGAGGGTCACCGCCTATTCGTGACCTTACGGCCGCGTTCTGGGGTGTCACTTTCTCCCCCTTCCCGAAAGCTCCATTTCTAGAACTCGCCCAACAGTCGGGACCGGGGGCCATGGCGGGGTCAGACGGGACGGGCGGACACAGCCCGTCAACCCGGGACTCCGGCCCGTCCTCCAGCCCAGGCACCACGGGCAGGGGGCTGGGCTCCCTCCACCCCCGGGCCGGGGCGGACCGCGGGCAGAGGTGGCTCCGCCCGGGGCTCCGGTTTCAATTTCGCAACGTGACGGTGCAAACCTGAGGCCTACAAACGCCGGCGGCGCCCCGCGCCCCGCCCGCCAGGCCCGAGCGCCCCAGGCCCCCGCACGCCGCGGCCGCCGCCCGCCCGGCCGGCCCGGCGCCCCGGCCCTCCAGCCCGGCCCCGGCCGCCGCCCCCGGGCCCGCGCGGCGCCGGTTCCGGCTCGCGGCCGCAGGCTCGGCCGCGGCACTTACTCAGCTCATCCTGGGAGGCGGAGGCAGCGGCCGCAGCCATGTTGCGCCGGGGAGGGAGTGAGGGAGGGGCCGGGAGGGGGAGGCGCGGACCGGGGGCTCGCGGCTCAAGGGGCGGCAGGGGCCGGGAGCCGCCTCCGGTCACTCGGCGCGGACCACGCTGCGCCCCCGAGGCCCGCCCGCCTTCGCCGCTGCGTCCTCGGCGTTGCGAACGTCGCTCTTCGCTGCCGCCGCGAGCTCGCGAGTTGGGCGCTCCCGCAGCCTCGCGCTTCTGCGGAGCCGCCGCCGCCGCCGCCGCCGCCGCCGTCTGTGCGCCCGAACCCCGTGCGCCAGGCCCGCGCGGCGGCTCTGCGACTCCGCGCCGCGCTCGCCCAACTCACGCCGGTTTTATATTTAGAAAGAGCTGAGCCATCCTCCCAGCGGCCCCCCCGCCGGCCCCTCGCGCGCCCGCCCGCCCTCGCTCGTTCGCTCGCTCGCGGCTCGTCCTGCCCACCTGTCGCCGCCCGCCCCGCGTGCGCTCCCCGCGCGGACCCGGCACGCGGCGGCCTGCGCGGGGGGTCCGGCCTGGCCCACCCGCCGCGCGCGCGGAGCCGCCCGGCGCGGGCCTCTGACCTGAGTCCGAGCCGGTCTCCATGCCGGCGGTGCTGCGCTCGGCGCCGCGAGCGGAGGCCCGAGAAGCGAGGCGTCCGGCGGGCCGGGCCCCGAGGAGCCGCGCGCGCTGCCGTCCGCGAGGGGCTTGGCCGAGCTGGCCCGGGGTGCCCCGGCCGCGGGAGATCCTCGAGGCGGGGCGGAAAGCTGCTTTCGAGAGGTCTGGGGCTGTCACGTTGGCTGGGCCCGACCTGAAGAAACACGCCTGTCCAAAGGAAGAGACGTGGACTCGGAAAAGTAGAGCCGGGCTCGGAGTCGCGAGAGGAAGCCCCGCCCTGCGCCTCCCGCCGAACTTCTCGGCCCCGGCGCTGACTCAGTCCCGGGCGAGCCCCGGCGCTCCGAGCGGCCCCCGACAGGCCAGGGATCAGGTAGAGGTTGCTGATGCTCTTGGAAACCGGGCTGCCGAAGTGCGCTGAGTCCTACGAAAAGTTCAGGCAGCCAAGAGGTGTCAAGTGCACGTTGAAGTACCGTATGTAAGATGACTTGGTTCACGTGCCTACGCCCTTTTTGGTAACCCGAGATGTATTTTCCATATACCCATTTTTAACTTTATGCCTTCAGTTTGTCCGCAGTGGAATTCAAATTAAGGGGTTGCATACTTGCTGTACTTTAAGTGATAGTACTGTCATAACAAATCAGGTACAAGATAGATACTTCTTTTTTCGCCTAAGAGAAATAAGTCACGATCCTCAGTGAAGTTGCATGTATTCCTAAAAGCAGAAATCTCTAAAGCCCTAATTAATGTCGTGAAAGTGGAATATATGTCATTCCAGATGTAACATAGGGAAGGGCAAGGTACTCACACAACACACAAACAGTCTTACTTCCTTTTTTTTTTAATTTTTAATTTTTTTTTTTAAAGTAAAGGCAGTGTCTTGCTATGTTGCCCAGGCTGGTCTCTTGGGCTCAAGCAATCCTCTCGCCTCAAAGTCCCAGGATGCTGGGATTACAGGTGTGAGCTACCAGGCATGGTATTTTTTTTATTTTAAAAATTATACATGACCTTTGTAAAAAAAAAAAAAAAAAAGCAAATTATTTGGAATATTATAAAAGTGAAAGTTCTTCCTCCTAGCCACATATCCTACTCTCAGAGAATTTATGGTTAATAGTTACAGTTAAGTGGGCATCCTCAAAGACTTTGTCTCTAGCCCCATATATAGCTTTGATGGGGATTAGGTTCATACAATAAAGTTCCGGATGAATATTTTTCCCTGTACATATTCTTCCACGATAATTGAAAAAACTCTATACCATCACCACCCCCCTTTTTGTTGATAAGTTCATTGTACATTACGCTAACCAATCCCTTTTTTTTTTTTTTTGAGTTGGAGTCTCTGTCACCCAGACTGAAGTGCAGTGGAACGCTCACAGCTCTGCCTGCTGGGCTCAGGTGATCCTTCCACCTCAGCCTTTTAAGTAGCTGGAACCACAGCCATGTACCACCATGCCTGGCTAATTTTTTTTTATTTTTTTGCCCTAGAGATGAGATTTCACCATGTTTTTCAGGCTGGTCTCCAACCCCTGAACTTAGGCAATCCTCTCACCTCCATCTCCCAAAGTGCTGGGATTACAGGTGTCAGCCACTGCACCTGGCCATTTTTGTTTTTCTGGTTTTTGGTTTTTATTTTTTTGAATTGGAGTCTCACTCTGTTGCCCAGGCTGGAGTGCGGTGGAACACTTACAGCCACCACAGCCTCAACATGCTGGGTTCAGGTGATCCTTCCATTTCAGCCTTCCAAATAGCTGGAACTACAGGTACACACCACCACGCCCGGCTAATTTTTTTATTTATTGTAGAGTCGAGGTCTCACCATATTGCCCAGGCTTGTCTCGAACTTGAGCTCAGGCAGTCCTCTGGTCTTCACCTCCCAAAGTGCTGAAATTACAGGCATGAGCCACCACACCAGACCCAATCCCTTTTTTGATGTACACTCCTGCTCTTTTGTTTGATGTTGCCTGCAAAATACATACATAATGAATTATTTGCAAACAGCACAAAAGTGTATAAAGGTCTCCCCTCAATTCCGTGCCCACCATCCCCTCATTCCACTCTGCATAAATAGTCCGTGTTAAATTTGGTGCATACCTTTCCTTATTATTTCTGTGACTATAGAAAGTGGCTGCACCAAAGACCGGTTTGGGGAAATTTGATTTCTCATAACCTCAAATGGATTCTTCCAGGGCCACCCCAGATAAATATAGACTGTAAGTAAAAAGCAGTGAGTTTCCTAGGCCATTCTAACCTCTAGGCAAGACTAGTTAGCAATTCTTTAGTTCCACCTATGTAGAAATTCAGGGATCTTCACACATGCAAATCACATGTATGTGTGTAAACACAAATTTTTGTTTTGACAAAAATTAAATCCTATTAACCATATTATTATGTAACTTTATCTTTTCACCAAATACTATATCTCCTTTTATATCAGCAATGATAATAAAAGCTAATGTAGTACTAATTATACTAGGTGCTATTCTAGTGTTTTACTTGGATGAATTCATCTGATCCTCACAACAGTCTTATGAAATAGAGACTTTTTTGGCACAGAAAGCTTGAACTTATCTAATGTGCCACATACTATGAAGTAAATGGTGGAGCTGAGATTTGAACCTGGGCAGTATGTCTCCAGGGTCTCTATGCTTAACCACTATTATCAGTGTGTTACAGAACTAGCTCCTTCTTTTAAATGGCTGCCTGATGAGTATATGACCAAATAAATATATGTAACCATTCCCCTACTGATGAGCACTTAAGTTGTTTACAGTTTTTTACTATTGCTAACAATGCTACTATAAAACATCTTTATACTTATGTCTTTGTGTAATCACATATTTCTATATGTAGATGTGGAATTGTTAGGGAAAAAAAAGTTGTTCTTAAAGTCTCATTATAAGGCCGGGTGCAGTAGCTATAATCCTAGCACTATAGGAGGCTGATGTGGGAGGATTGCATGAGCCCATGTGTGCCAGTAAACTATGATAGCCCATGTCTCAAAAAAAAAAGTAAGGTTTCTTTATATGCAGTACTTTATAGCAGTTTATAGTGCTGCTTCTGATCACTACTGGTTTAAAACTATGCTTTTTTATAGTTACTTCTTCCTTCAAACTGCTTAGAGTTTATTTTTCCCACTAAATGGCTTCATGTTATAGAAAAAACGCTGGTTTTGAATAGCAGCCTTGAAATACTTCCTATCTAGAGGTCACTTCAACTTTCAAAAACAGGCAAGAAGGAATTGGAGTAAGGAGACAAATGGGGGCCAAAGAGACCACTGAGAAACAAATAAGATGTCACAAAATCCAAGAACTAAAAACTTATCTTTTACTTTTTAGAAAAATCTCAGCTCCCCTTGTGTAGGCCCTTTTGGTATCAAATGCATATACAGTTCTAACACAATGAATCATCTTGTTTCCAGAGCTAAAGCAGAATATTTGAAACTGTTCTTCTGGGGAGGTACATAGATGACAGAAGTGCTACCAGACACCCTAAAAACAAAGAAACAGAAAAATTATTTTAAAAAGCTATAAGGGGCTGGGCATGGTTGCTGACACCTGTAATCCCAGCATTTTGGGAAGCCAAGGTGGGAGAATCCCTTGGGGGCATGAGTTCAAGACCAGCCTTAGCAACACAGCGAGACCTCATCTCTACGAAAACTTAAAGAATTAGCCAGGCGTGGTGGTATATACCTGTAGTCCTAGCTACCCGGGAGACTGAAGCTGGAGAATTACCTGAGCCTGAGAGGTCGAGGTTGCAGTGAGCCATGATCGTGCCACTGTACTCCAGCCTGGGTGACAGGGTGAGACCTCGACTCAAAAATTATAAATAAATAAATAGATAAACAAATAACATTTAAAAATAAATAAAACAAAAAAGCTATAAGAACCACTGCTCACTTCATAGGCCCTGAAATCATTTCTCTTCAATAACTGATATTTGTGGTGCTAATCCTGACATTAAAAAGAAATAAAATTATGTCTAGTTTATCCGCATCAAAAAACAAGTATGGAGTATATTTTAGTAAGGTTTTCATCTAAAATGATTACGATAAGCAATTTTAGGTACCTAAAAGGATTAATTCTAAACTATCTAGAAAACTGAATTATCCCAAAAGATTCAATTTGGAATGGAATTCAATTTAGAACTCCAAGGAGTTCCAGACAAGCCAAAATTCTATATAAATAAATCTCATATGGTATTTGTTTTGGTTGCTGAAAAAGTCAGGGACTGCCAATGTAGTTCACACTTATGATCTTCAGTTCTGCTCTTTTTAGTCACTTATTTATTAAAGACATATTTCACTGCACATAAATCTCCTATCTCATGACTCAAAACATTGTACTTTCTGAAAAAACACACTCAGAAACATCAATCTCTAACCATGATATAGAATCCTTCCACTTTGTTACTCTCTAATTCCTGTGTACTTTTTTGGATACTTATCATCTCAGATTGCTTCAATAGCTTTCTTGTCCATGTGTCCTAAGTATTACTTCCTCTGGTTAAGTTAAACCCCAGAGATGGCAACAAATTTTTACTAGAGCACCTCCAAGTTCTTTCCTCTAGATTTCTGTCTTATAGATGGTGCCAGACAATTCCCAACCTTGGGCAAACACCACCATCAACTTTATTTTTCCTCCCAAATATCACTGGGGAAAAAAAGGCAAAAAGCTGACCTGGTCCATTATAAAATGAAACCATGCATATATAAGGATTAAACAATATTCCCCCTTTTAAAAACCATCCCTGTATCAAAATATCCCATTTCCTCTGGTTTCCTTTAGACAGTGACTTTAAAGCTTTTTGTTTATGTCCCCCTAACACTTTTTAAAAAGGCAACATAATCTATTCATACATTTTTATGTTGGCATCTAAAATTTTTTCTTATAACTTCAAGAATTGAAAAGGAGAAATTCCAACAAATTCTAGCATTTTGACAACAAATACTAGCATTTTAAAATAAAGACCCTGGCTGGGCGCAGTGGTTCAGCCTGTAATCCCAGCATTTTGGGAGACCAAGGCAAGAGGATTGCCTGAACCCCGGGGGTTTGAGACCAGCCTGGGCAACTTGGTGAGACCTTGTCTCTACAATAAATCACTGAAACTAGTCGGACATGATGGCATGTGTCTGTAATTCCAGCTACTTGGAAGGCTGAGGCAGAAGAATCGCCTGAGCCCAGCAGGTCGAGGCTGCAGTGACCATGAGCATGCCACTGCACTCCAACCTGAGTGACAAAGTGAGACTCCAACTCAAAAAAACTTTTTAAAAAATGTTTAAATAAAGACCCTCGATCACTTCTAAATACAGATATATAGAATCTACATTTTAAAATTTTTCTGAATAAGATATTGATTTGATACTGTGAGGTTAGAAACACAAACTGTGTTTTCTTCTGCTTTATACCTCAGTCAAAACAGAAGACCAAATGTGTGGAAGTCTTTCCATATACCAAGCAAGCAATTAGTTCTGCAGGGAACACTAACTGGGTATCCTCCAATTCAATTCCAACAATACCTACCTGGAGCTAGTGTCAGACCCCCATGGGTTGAAGGTTCAGTCCCACAAGACTATCCCCCACTTCTGATGCCAGTTGCAAGCTCCAGGTTGTTTTACATGTAATTCTCCCCTACCCACTATAAATTGGGGAACCTCCTCCTTAGGTTCAGTTAATTTGCTAGAGTACCTCACAGAACTTGAAACACATTTACTGGTGTATTGTAAAAAAATATTACAGAGGATACAGATGAAGAGATATATAGGGTGAGATAGGGGAAGAAACATGGTTCTTCCATGCCCTCCCTGGGTGCACCACCCTCCATGGATTCCCAGCTAACCAGAATCACTTTGTACCCCAGCCTTTTGCACCTTTCATTGGATAAGCATGGCTGAAGCATAGAAAGCCATGTAGAATTGTGATTGGACAGAAAGGATATGACCTAATAATAATAGGCGGAGAGGAGAAACCCAGCAAGTCATGTCTGCTCAGATTCCTTGCCTTTCTGTGCAGCATTCCTTCCTCCTGGGTTTGGGGTGAGATACCTTCTCAAATTGGTGGGCGAGGAAGAGGTTTATGACCTACAATCAGACAAGGTAGGTCACAGCATTTATTTATGGCCAGCCTCTAAGACAGAAAGGTGGAGGGAGATTCTTGCTTTGGAGCAAAAAAGAAGCATGTGAAAGAGCAGGAGAAGGTCAGGGAGAAAGAGATTCTGTTTCCTGAAGCTTGCTCCTGAGGCTTCAAGCACCCTAACATTATAACAAGGGCTGTGGGAGTTATGAGCCAGAAACCATGGAAGAAACCTATATCACAGATGTATCTACCATTGTCTATTCTCAAAATACATGAACACTTTTTACTTTTCTTTTTTCTTTTCTTTTTGAGTAGAAGTCTCACTCTTTTGCCCAGGTTGGAGTGCAGTGGCACGCTCATGGCCACCACAGTCTTGACCTGCTGAACTCAGGCAATGCTGCCTCAGCTGGATCTACAGGTGTGTGCCACCATGCCTGGCTAATTTTTTTATTAACTGTAGAGAAAAGGTCTCACCAAGTTGCCCTGGCTGGTCTCGAACACTTGGGCTCAGGCAATCCTCTCACCTCCACCTCCCAAATTGCTGGGATTACAGGTGTGAGCCACCACAACCGGCTTAGTTTTAATCTTGAAAGTTGTATTCACTTTATTTTTTTTTTCCTTTTTTTGCCAATGTGGAAGAGGTGAAACAAAAAACGGCAGAGACACTAAAAGGCACAAAAATTAACGAGCTCAAAAACTGTTTTGTGCAGTAGAAAAAGCATCTCAGTAGGTGTATTGAGTCAAATGAAGAGTGCTTTGAAGGTGAATTAAGTTTAAACAAGTAAGAATAAATACACAATTTTTAATAAATAAACTCCGGGGTTTTTTTGGGTCTCTCTCATGCATGTATTACACCCTTCTTTAGGCTTTAAAATATTAGCAAATAACATTCCTTTTCCTTAGTGAAGGGGTCTCACTATGTTACCCAGGCTGGCATTGAACTGCTGGGCTCAAGTGAGCCTCCCAAATCAGCCTCCTGAATAGCTAGGACTACAAATGAGCACCACTACACCTGACCCATATTTTTATGTTACAACTTTTTGAGGCCACCATTGTTTTTGTTAAGCACTGGTCAGATCATGTGACTCATAGCTCTGTGAGCTATGGCCATCATGTTTTTCTAAGCTTTGGCCCTCTCCCCTACCTTGGGGAGGTAAATCTCCTCTCCCTCTCTCTCTAATTTACTTTCTAAATAAACTATTTTTACCAATCTAAAAAAAAAAACTTTTTGAGAGATATAATTACACATTAAAGGATTTTATTGGAAATGCATCTCTTAATGAAAAGGATAGTGCTTTTTGAGAAAAAAAAAACAAAAAACGAAGTTAGCCAGTCATAGTCATTCATTTCCTCATGACCTAATTTGATAAGTCAAATCATCCCTTTGATGGTAGTCTTGGAGTTTTTACTCTAGGGGCAACGAAACATAGTTAGACTGGAGATGACTGAGGAGTATGACTTGCTTTTCTAAGCTAGAAAAAGGCCATTGTGAAGTAGGGCACCTTGACTTTGAAAGTGTTTTTAGGCAAATTAATCTGAAGAAAGAATATTTATACACTAGAGATTGATCATATTATTCATGCCCATGTATCCTAAGAAAATCTTCAGGGGACCTTTGCTCCAGAACAGTGCATCTTTCATGCTCTTTCTTCTTATCCTACCCTGTACCAGTATCTCCTAAAACAAAAACAAACAAAAAAATCTATCTGATCTTTCTCCTTCCCTTCTCATAGTCAAGCTGCACCGTTGTTCCTTCAACCCACTGGACTTCCCTGAAGCTAACTTGAGAATCAACCTACTACAAACTCTACAGCACACTTTTTAGTTC
Organism: Tarsius wallacei; assembly: GCA_963574415.1. Lineage (NCBI taxonomy): Eukaryota > Metazoa > Chordata > Mammalia > Primates > Tarsiidae > Tarsius > Tarsius wallacei. Next base: position 50,525 of record CAUYQG010232514.1, on the reverse strand, counting down.
CAACCATAATTGAACTATTGACTCCATCCTCCCTTTCAAAACTCTCCTCTGTTGGTTTCCCTTACATCACTTTCTCCCGATTCTTTCCTACGTATCAGTTACCTTCACTGCTTTCCATTTTTCTGCCACCCTCTGAAAGTCAGTATTTTCTTGGATTTCACCTGCAAAGCCTTCTACCTGTTCGTTCTTTGCAATCTTCACTCCCTTATCTTCAATTACTAAATGACTTTACTTATTATTTGTTTGTTTGTTTTTATTTTTTTTTTAATCAGAGTCTCACGCTGTCATCCAGGCTGGTTCAGGCAATCCTTCTGCTTCAGCCTTCCAAGTAGCTGGAACTTCAGGCATGCACCACTATGCCTTGGCTAATTTTTTGATTTATGTAGAGACAAGGTCTCACCATGTTGCCCAGGCTGCTCTTGAACTCCTGGGCTCAGGTAATCCTCTCTTCTCAGCCTCCCAGAGAGCTGAGATTAAAGGCATGAGCCACCGCGCCTGGCTACTAAACGACTTTAATTTCTCTCTCCAGTTAAGTCTCCTGGATAACTTCACCTAGATGTCCTGCTTGTGCTTCAAACTTAATGAGTTTCTTTTTTCTCAAACCTGCTTCCGGATCCCTCAGAGTGTATGGCACCAGCATCCAGTTGATCAAGCCAGAGACCTGGGAGTAACATATAACTCCATCCTCTCTCACCATTGCTCACTATCTGTCATTGAATAATATCAATTATGGTTTCTCCAGCTCCCAGTACAAAAACCAACTCGTGTAAGCTGAACAAGATTTGTAGAAGAGTGCTGGAACAGTTCACAGAAACAAAGGAAAATTAAACAACTAGGTTTCATGAAGGGTAGGAACCAGGCAGCTCCTAGGTTCTCCACAACAAGAACTTGAAGACTATCCCCCAGGAAACTGCAACCAGATAATTCAGCAACAATATAGCCTTTCACGTATGGATGTGGTAGAATAAGAATTATGAGCTCTAGACTTTTGGTTCAACTTGGGTAAAATTAAAAGAAACCACTAGGCGTGGTGACACACTCCTGATACCTCAGCACTTTGGGAGGCTGAGGTGGGAGGATCACTTGAGCCCAGGAGTCGAGACCAGCCTGGGCAACATAGCAAAACCTCATCTACAAAAAATAAAAAAAAATTAGTCAGGCGTGGTGGCAGTTCATGTAGTCCCAGGTACTTGGAAGGCTGAGGCTGAAGTCCATGAGGCTGGACTGCAGTGATCCTTGATCGTGCTACTCACTGCACTCCAGCCTGGGTGACAGAATGAGACCCCAGCTTAAAATAATAAATAATAACAATAATTAAAAGAAATCATTGGTTGCAATTATATTGGATGGGAAGTAAATAATCTTGTTGACATAAATCTTGGAGAATTCAAAGTATTTTGTTGGTTCCCATATTTCTCAACAAGAAGACAGAGATGATTACAAAAAATTTACATTCTGCCTGGCTTGGTGGCTCAGCCTGTAATCCCGCACTTTGGGAGGCCGAGGTGAGTGAATTGCCTGAGCACGCGGGTTCAAGACCCGCCTGGGCAACTTGGAGAGACCTCATCTCTACAATAAATCAAAAAAATTAGCCGGGTGTGGTAGCACGCACCTGTAATTCCAGCTACTTGGAAGGCTGAGGCAGAAGGATCACCGGAGCCCAGCAGGTTGAGGTTGCAGTGGCTGGGAGCATGCCACTGCACGCCAGTCTGGGCAACAGAGTGAGACTCCAACTCAAAAAAAAAAAAAAAATTTACATTCTGATGACTACAGGAGCACAATAAATAAGAGATTAAGAGATGAAGGCCATGCTTAAGTTTCAAATCCGTACACACTGTATTTCGTATTATCGTAACTATGGCTTCTTTGGTGCTTAATAAAGAGCAAGAAGAGACTCTGCTGAGTGCTGTGGCTCACACCTGTAAATCCCAGCACTTTGGGATGCTGAAGTGAGAGGATAGCCTGAGCCCATGGGTTTGAGACCAGCCTGGGCAACATGGCGAGACCTCGTCTCTGCAATACATCAAAAAATTAGCCAAGTATGGCTATGCACACCTATAGTTGCAGTTACTTGAAAGATTGAGGCAGAAGGGTTGCCTGAGCCCAGCAAGTCAAGACTGCTGTGGCTGTGAGAATGCTACTGCACTTCAGCCTGGGCAACAGAGTAAGACTCCAACTCAAAAGAAAAAAGATATATATAATAAGAGAAGAAACTAGTAAACTTTGACAGTGTCAACCTAAGAGGAAAAAACTGAGGCAGAATTAACACAGAGAGCTTATTTAGGCCAAAGTTGAGGACAGCAGCCCAGGACACACTTCCAGGTTGCCAGGGAACAAAGGAGAGGCTCAAGAAAAAAGAAAAAAAAACAAAATGAAACAGAGAGAGGTGATTACAAAAGTTCATCAGGAATTCACATTGGGATACAACCATAACATTGGTTACCGGCTTGACTATGCATTGTTGAACTATCCTGGTACATATGGTATTTGAAGCTAAGATCATAAATGAGTTCTCTTAGTATAGAATGAAGAGAAGGTAGCCTAGGACAAAGAGTTGGCTCAGCAGAGAAGAATGAACAACTATCAAAGAAGACAGTTGGACCAGCAAGAGAGGTGAGAAGAGAGCCAAGGAAAGATAATGTCAAGTGGAACCATCAGCCATGTCAAAATGTTCTGCGAAGACAAAAAAAAAAAGAACTTTAAAACCTGCCAATTTTTACAAATCTGTTGGTTTTAGCAACATATACATTTATTTATTAACTTTTAAATCTCAAATTCTGATTTGAGGCCAGGCACAGAGACTCACACCTGTAATCCCAACACTCTGGGAGGCCAAGGCAGGAGGACTGCTTGAGCCCAGGGTTCAAGACCAGCCTGGGTAACATAGCAAGACCTTGTCTATACAAAAAACTAAAATAACTAGCTAGGCATGAAGGCGCATGCTACTTGGGAAGCTGAGGGATGGCTTGAGCCTGGAAGGTCAAAGCTACAGTGAGCCATGATCATGCTACCACATCCGGCCTAATTTTTAATTTTTAGAGACCATGTCATGCTATGTTGCCCAGGCTGGAATGCAGTGGTTATTCACAGGTGTGATCACAAATGCAATTCAGCATCAAACTCCTGGGCTCAAGGAATCCTCTTATCTCACAGGTGCATGCTACCATGCCTGGCTGATTGTTCCTTTTTCTTTGTTTCATTCTTTCTTTCTTTTTTTTTTGACTCAGAGTCTCACACTGTCACCCAGGCTGGAGTGCAGTGGCACGCTCAGAGCCACTGCAGCCTCGACCTGCTGGGCTCAGGTGATCCTTCTGCCTCAGCCTTCCAAGTAGCTAGAACTACAGGCCGTGCCACCACACCTGGCTAATTTTTTTTATTTATTGTAGAGAAGAGGTCTCGCCAAGTTGCCCAGAGGTCTCAAACCCCTGAGCTCAGGCACTCCTCTTGCCTCCACCTCCCAGAGTACTGGGATTATAGGCGTGAGCCACCGTGCCTGGCTGATTGTTCCTTTTTAAATGGTACTCTGCAATTTCTTCATAGATATAATACCTTTTATTATTATTTTATTTTATTTATTATTATTAGTTTATTATTGTTCTGAAAGTATCAATAAAATTTTTTTTTGAGTTGGAGTCTCACTCTGTCACCCAGGCTGGAGTGCAGTGGCAAGCTCACGGCCACCACAGCCTCACCCTGCTGGTCTCAGGTGATCCTTCCTGCCTCAGCTTACCAAGTAGCTGTAACTACAGGCATGCGCCACCACGCCTGGCTAATTTTTTGATTTATTGTAGAGATGAGGTCTCACCAAGTTGCCCAGGCTGGTATCGAACCTGTGAGTTCAGGCAATCCTCTCATCTCAGCCTCCCAAAGTGCTGGAATTATAGGTGTTAGCCACAGCACCCCACCGGTATCAGTAAAATTTTAAAAGTGTTCTTCTGCACAGTTCCTGTTTTATCCAAGTTATATTTGTATTTTTTTATTTGTTTAAGTCTCTTTTTATTTTTATTTTTTTTGAATCAGAGTCTCACTCTGTCACCCAGGCTGCAGGACAGTGGCACACTCACAACCACCGCAGCCTCGGCCTGCTGGGCTCAGGCAATCCTTCCAAGTAGCTGGAACTACAGGCATGTGCCACCATGCCCGGTTAATTTTTTTTTTAGTTGTAGATATGAGGTCTTGCTTTGTTGCTCAAGCTGGTCTTGAACCCATGGGTTCAGGCAATCCTCTCACCTCGGCTTTCCAAGGTGCTGGGATTACAGGCTTGAGCCACCGGGCGCAGCCGGTTTTTTGTTTTTTGTTTTGTTTTGTCTTGTTTTGAGTTGGAGTCTCACTCTGTCACCCAGGCAAGAGTACAGTGGCATGCTCACGGCCACCGCAGCCTTGAGCTGATCCTTCCTTCAGGTGATCCTTCCGCCTCAGCCTTCCAAGTAGCTGGAACCACAGGCATGTTTTATTGTGGAGAGGAGGTCTCACCACATTGCTCAGGCTGGTCTCGAACCCCTGAGCTCATGTAATCCTCTCACCTCGGCCTCCCAAAATGCTGGGATTATAGGCGTGAGCCACTGCACCCAGCTTGAATGATGAGTCTTAATATGTATGATTCTTCTATTTATTTCATTGGGAGACTTACAATGTTGGCACTACTAAGTCTTTTTTTCTTGGATCAGTAGGTTTTCCCAGAGAAAACCCCCAGATTTTTGTTTACTGTCATTAGAAGCATGGCAACCAGGATTCAAGAGATGGGAGGTGAGGGGGACTTCGTGTCTCACCATTAATTATTAATTCACCTGTTTTCAACAAGTTGCTTTATTCTTGCCTTTAGCTATGCAGTGGTATCCAGAGACGTTGTACCATCTTAGGGAAAGAATTTGGAATCTAATTAGTAGTTACTTCTAATTCTCCTGTGCTAGTCTCTGCCCTCGGAAACAAATTATGTTAATGGATTATAACACATTGAATTTTTTTTTTGAGTCGGAGTCTTACTCTGTGGCCCAGGCTGGAGTGTAGTGGCACATTCATAGTCACCACAGCCTTGACCCGCTGGGCTCAGGTAATCCTTCTGCCTCAGCCTTCCAAGTAGCTGGAACTACAGGTGTGTGCCACCACACCGGGCTAATTTTTTTTTTTAAATTTATTATAGAGATGAGGTCTCGCCAAGTTGCCCAGGCTTGTCTCGAACCCCTGAACTCAGGCAATTCTCTCACCTCTGCCTCCCAAAGTGCTGGGATTACAGGCCACTGCACCCAGCTGCCGTAGGCTTTTACTCAAGCTCACAAAGCTATTTTGCCTCAGTGATATTTTTGAATTAATAAAAAAGTCCATTTAATGAAATTGACCATTATGTTTTCCAATGTTCTTTACCCAAGAAATCATTTTTCCTAGAATTTGGTGCCAGGAAAAAGTTTTGACTCTCAGGAGAACTTCAGTGCTTCCTTTTATGAGACAATGAGTAGTAATTCATTATAATTTGTTTTTTGTCTTGATTGTTAATGTCTAATTGTATTAAATTGTCATACCATATTCAGTTCATTTGTATACTTAGATGTTTAAAAAATATGAATGGAAGGAAAGGACAATGGGAAGGCAACTATGTAATATTCCAGATGAAAGTCATAGAGATGGAAAGTTGGATTTGAAATTCAAGAGCCAATTCAAAGACAGATCAATGTGGAGGATTTGGGGACAGGAAGACCATTCCCAAGGTTTCCAGCTTAGAGAACACACAGAGTAGATAATGTCACTAGCCAAGGAAGAGAAATAGGTTTGGAAACCAGGAAGGCTAAGATGAGTTTTGAAAATGCTGAGCTATCTAAACAAACACTTACCCACCCACTTACTTTCGTAAAGTAGTAGGGGTACCTTATATATAAGAGGAGTGACACAGAAAAATAAAGAGTATCCATAAAGACAAAAGCCAAGTTGTAAAGCAGATAGGAACATGCCCAGCTGAGACCAAAGCAAAAGTGAACGTTTCTTTCTCTCTCTTTTTCTGTCTTTCTTTTTCTTTTTGAGTGGAGGTTTTACTCTGTTGGCCAGGCTGGAGTGCAGTAGCAGGCTCATGGCTCACTGTAGCCTCAACCTCCTGGGCTAAAGTGACCTTCCCACCTCAGCCTCTTGAGTAGCTGGGACTACAGGTGTGCACTACCACACCCTGCCATTTTAAAAAGTTTTTGTAGCTATAGGACTTGCTGTGTTGCTTAGGCTGGTCTCACACTCCTGAGCTCAAGCAATCCTCCTGCCCTGGCCTCCCAAAGTGCTTGGATTATAGGCATAAGCCACCATACCTGGCCTAAAGGTGAACATTTCTTTTTTTTTTTTTTTTTTTTGAGTTGGAGTCTGTCACCAGGCTGGAGTGCAGTGGTACACTTATGGCCACCCCAGCGTCAACCTGCAATGGCACACTCACGGCCACCCCAGCATCAACCTGCTGCACTCCAGTGATCCTTCTGCCTCAGCCTTCCAAGTAGCTGGAACTATAGGTGTGCGCAATCACACATGGCTAATTTTTCAATTTATTGTAGAGATGAGGTCTCACCACGTTGCCCAGGCTGGCCTTGATCCCACGGGCTCAGGCAATCCTCTCAACTCGGCCTCTCGAGGTGCTGGGATTATAGGCTGAGCCACCCATCCTGGCCCTAAGGTGAACATTTCTAAGTCAGCAAGAGCATCAACTGTGATTAGGTAAGGTCCACATAGTTAAGAAAATCATTTGGCTACATTGCAGCCTGCCCTTGTTTCCTGTCACCAAGTTCATCCGGGACCAGCTGGTGAGGACTTGTGGGAGGGCTCGCATCCAATATTGACCATGGAAATTGATCCTTGGCAGCAGGGGAGACTCAAGGAAAGCAGGAGCAACATAAGTGATCAGCATGCTTCGTAGGAAGTCTACGGCCTCAAAGAATTGTTGTATTCCAAGGCCCACCAGAGAGATACACTGTGCCTCTGCCCGGATTAGCTTTGTAACTTGATGGGGCCAATATCTATGAGGCAGAGAAGATCTGTAGGCAAACAATAAAAGAAAAATAGCTCAGTGTGAACTACGTGAGGTATGCCAAATTGATCAAGCCCAGAGAGACACGAGCACAGGAACTTCAGTCAGTACTCCACACCCACATCCAGTAGCAATTGTTTAAAGTCTGAATAAATGCCTAGCCCCTTATTTTCATACTCCTGAAATTGTGATACAAAAAACAATGTACAGTCAATCAGTACTTTATGTTATTCTAATGTAAATTATTGGTAAAAACTTAGGAATTGCCTCTTTTTTCCTTTTTAAAGTCAACTTGTAAGTGCTGCTAATCAGAGTGTGTAAGTCAGGGCAACTTAAATCTATACTCCCTCATGCTTAGCTCAAGTAAACGCTCTACTTATATTAATTTTGCCTCAACTTCTTCCTTTTAGATCGACAAATACTGTCAGACAGAGGGAAAATAACTGCTGGAGTCCTGTTTGTATCCCAGCCTATGAAATGCTTTGTCTCTCTTATAATCCTCAGTGCCCATTTGTCCCCACCTACCCTCCAAGAAGGTGTGATATTTCCATTGCTGTGCTTTATAAACCCCATGCTTCTATGCATTCCTCCCAGGCTGACCTAACCTCTCACAACCACCCTCAAACCCTTTGCTGAAGCCTCTAGAACCTGTTTAGTAGTTACAAACTCCCCTACATCCTCACCAGCATCACAGAACCTACTGTTTAACTAAATTTGGCCTGAAGCTCCCTTCGAGGCTTTGAATTCCTACATAAGGAACTGCAACCTAGCTTGGCACATTAACTCAAACTGAATGCCTAACTTAGAAGTATACTTTTGTAACAGATAGTTAAGCTTCAGCTAATCACAGGCTGCCAACTGATCAGATCATGCCCAAGTAAGGCAAAGGCAGAGCTATAACTGATCAAGCTGTTTCTGTACTTCACTTCTGTTTTTCTGTCCATAAATATAATCTGCCCACATTGGAGAGTTCTCTGCACCTCTTCTGGTTCTGACAGCTGCCTGATTCACACATCATTCTGTGCTCAAATAAACTGTTAAATTTAATTTGTCTAAAGTATTTAACACTGTTCTCACGTCCTACCTTATCTGATAACATTTTTCCCCCATGAAGCCCTCTCCAGTATAAACTATGAGATCTCTCATATCTGGCAGTCTTCTGGGATAGGTGGCTGATGCAGCATCTTTGCTCCTCCTGCTACTCCCTCACCAATGTTCCACTTAGCTTGTGTCTTCCTCTCCATCCCCAGCCCTGGAGCATCTTGGATGTCAACAACTGTTGGTGGAACTATCCTACACTGTGTGGCCTTCTATTTCTTTGAAAATTTCTTCTCCACTCCCCTTCACCTTCACTCCATGGCAGTGACCCACTCCCACAGGCACACCCTACAGTTGGTCACCACCTTTCATTCTTCTGTTCAAGCCTCCCCATCTTTTTTGTTTTTTTCTTTTTTGGCTAACATTGGTTCTCAGAGGTCCCCTCTCATCTTTCAGCCCACCCCTCAGCCTCTCAAGGACTACAGACACACACCACCATGTCCAGCTAATTTTTATTTTTATTTTTGTAGAGACGGGGTTTCATTAAATTGCCTGGGCTGGTCTTGAACTTCTGGCCTCAAATGATCCTCCTGCCTCAGCCTCCCAAAGTGGGTGTGAGCCACCATGCCCAGCCAATCTAGGTTTAATTGATGAACAGTAAACTACAGATATTTAAAGAGTACAATTTGATTGAGTTTTGACATATGCACACACCCAAGAAACCATTACAATAGTATAACAAACACATCTATCACCTCCAAAAGTTTCCCCATGCCCCTTTGAAATCTGTCCCTCTCTCCTCCAAGCCTATTCCGCCACAGGCAACCATTGATCTGCTTTCTGTCACTATAGATTAGTTTATATTTTCTCAAATTTTTTATAAATGAAATAATATACTATGTATTTTTCTTACATCTTTCACTTTGATATTTCATCCATGTTGTGGCATATATCAATAGAGCATGACTTTTCATCACTGAGTAGTGCAGCATTCCACTGTATGGATGTATTGTTTATCCATTCATCAGTTACTGGACATTAGAGATAGTTCTGCTTTTTGACTATTACAAATGAAGCTGCTGTGAACAGTCATTTACAAGTCTTTGTGTGAAAATATGCTTTTATTTCTGTTGAGGTATAATTTACCTGTTATAAAATTCACACTTTTAAGGTGTGCAATTCTATTTGACAAATGTATGCAGTATTCAGCGTGACAGATTAATACAATCATGTAACTAGCACCACAATCAAGCTATACAGTACTTTCATTATCCCCTAAAATTCACTTGAGCACTTCTTTACACTCCCCTCACCTGGCAACCGCTGATCTGATTTCTGTTCCTGTATCTGTCTTTTTTTGTTGTTTTGGTATAAACAAGGTTAGGTCTTGCTATTGCCCAAGCTGGTCTTGAATTCCTGGGCTCAAGCAATTCCCCTGCCTTGGCCTCCCAAAGTGCTGGAATTACAGGCATGAGCCATCACACCCCGCCCCTATATCTCTGTCTTCCTAGAATATAATATAAATGGAATCATAAAGAATGTGCCTTTTTGTATCTGGCTTCTGTCATTTAGCATACTACTTTTGAGATTCAGTCATACTGTTGCATTGGCAGTAGTTCATTCCTTTCTATTGCTGAGTAGCATTTCATTGCATGAATGTAAGACAATTTGTTTATCTGTTCACCAGTTGCTACACATTTGATCATTAATAAGGTGCTTTTGGACAATTATTAATAAGGTGGCCATAAACATTTTCTTTTTCTTTTTCTTTTTTTTTGAGTGTTTTCACTCTGCAGACTGATCCTTTGCTCTGTATCTTCATCCCCTTTCTCTCTAGTGGATTCTTACCATAGCTTACTAGCTAATTTGCTTGCTATTTCTTTCCTTTTTTCTTTCTGGAACATACCAGCCCCTGTGACTCTGCAAAGCCAGGCAAGATGGGCGTTTTGTTTTGTTTGCAGGAGATGGTCACCTCTCCCAGAAAGGAAATCATGGTCTCTAGCTGGCTCTGGGATCCTTGGAGTCCCAGCTAAGTCAGGGCTGGAACACTTGGAGGGAGGACTTGATGTCCTTGGGACAGCTCAGACATTTATAGCTAAAGAGCCTTCAAACTAGATGCCCAAGAGTCCTCAAGGACTAAGGAGATACTGCAAAGGCTGCCTGTGGTAGGGGGAGCCAGGGCTTCAATCAGGGATGCACTTTCATCTATAATATTTCTTTTGGAAGAGTTTGGCACTTAAATAACAATAACTTAAATACCTGTCTTGGACCCTTGATAAGAGCTCTAGCCTGCCCTTCTCCTTCTAGAGATGGGGGGGGGGGGTGTACTCCTTCCTCCTAAAAGGCTTCAGCTTAGAGCTAGTCAGCTGCCAATTTACCAGCTGAGTGACTTTGAGCAAGCCTCTTCCTTGCACTTGGTCTCATTTTCTCATAGGGTTTGGTGGGGGGGCGGGGGGGCAGAATTCTAGGGTGATTCTAGAAAGGAGACAGGGAAACCAGACATACTCTCTTCTTGACACACAAAAACATGGATATATATTTCCTCCCCACCTTCATATAGAAGAGAGGCTGGGCAAAGGACTGTGAAAACAGGAAGCTTTAACATAAATAACAGGTCATAAGGGAATCTATGCAGCAATGAAAATAAACAATGTAGAACTACATGCAACAATATTGGTAAATCTCACAGATATAATGTTGAATGAAAGAAGTCATATCCAGAGTACATACATCTAATTCTAGTTATTAGACTCTAGATTGTTGGGTATACAAACAAGTAAAACTGTTCCACTCAGAACAGTGGTACCCTTTCCAGTGACTGAAAGGAAGGACAGAAGAAGTAGGGCTTCTGCACTGCCGACCATGTTCTGTTTCTTTTTTTTTTTTTTGAGTTGGAGTCTCATTCTGTCGCCCAGGTTAGAATGCAGTGGAGTGCTCATGGCCATCGCAGCCTCAACCTGCTAGGCTCAGGCGATCCTTCTGTTTCAGCCTTCTAAGTAGTTGGTACCACAGGTGTGTACCACCAAGCCTGGCTAATTTTTTAAAAGTTTATTGTAGAGATGAGGTGTCACCATGTTGCCCAGGCTGGTCTCGAACCCATGGGCTCAGTCAATCCTCTCACCTCAGCCTCCCAAAGTGGTAGGATTACAGGTGTGAGCCACTGAACCCAGCTATGTTCTGTTTCTTGATCTCAGCATCATTTCCACGGCATTCTATTGGCCCAGGTAGTCACCAAGGTTAACCTAGTTTTATGAGACAGGAAACTTAGATAATTCCTCTCATAGGAGATATGTCAACACTACATTGTAAGAATAACTTGTGGGATGGGATATATATGGGTGTGGCCATCTTTACCAAATGTAATTTGCCACATAGTGCATCATTTTTTATCTTTTCTGTGTTCCCAACCATCAATATTTGCAACAAGCCACCTAATCCTACTAATACTGCTACTACTATTTCTTGATACTACTATGCCCTTGATCTGTCATCAACCACCATTTAAGTCATCTTTATTTCATGCCCACCATTATCTCTCCTGAATTACTGCAATAACTCCTAAAAAGCCTAGTCTTTTTACCTCCAGTCTTGCCTCTTTCCAATCTATCCTCCACATTGGAACAGTTAAAAAACAAATAGCTCACTTAAAGTATTCCTAAAGTATGCTTATTTTGGTAAAAGATTACACCAGATAGCTTACAAGTGAAATGAACTGATTTGTAGTTTCCTGTTTCCATACTTGATGCACAATTCACCACTCTTTACCATATGAGTTGCTCTTAATCAAAAGTTATAGTTTGGCTACCAGTTCTGAGAAGATACCATGCTTTCCTAGTAATTTCTCCATATGCAGAATGTCATTTACTTACAGAATATTTCAATTAGTGCAGTGTTTCTCAAAGTGTAGTCTGAGAATCACCTGCAATAGGTTGATGAGTAGGGGAGGATAGGAGGATCTCAAAATGTGTATTCAAATAAAGAACACCATGTGATTCTAAGTTACACCAAAGCTTGAGAACCACTAATTAAAGTGTCTCTGACTTGCCCAGTTAAAATGAACCAAAAGACATTTCATGCTCCTTTGACTTCTCCAGATCTCCCTGATGTTCCTCCCTCTGTCTCCAGCCAGCCAACAAAAGGTGGACAGAAGAGAGGAATATACACTGGGACTTGGGACTGAGACAACTTCTCATCTGCTGCTCAGCCCTGATTACTCAGCCTTGCTGCCTGTGAGATAAGTCCAGTTGTCCATTAGGTGAACATGCTCTGTCCTCTTAGTTTAAGGCCTTGAATCATCCTGCTTCATCATTCTAGGCCACCTTTCTCACTCAACTGCATCCTTTGAAGAGTCTAGTTATAAGAAGCCTCCAAGCCATTCTCCTGGAGTTCCTTAGTCCTTTTTCTATGCCTCCAGTAATACATGCACACAGTCATTCACAAGTTCAACAAATATCTATCATTGAGTGCATACTATGTGCCCGGTACAGTTCCAAGACCTAGACATACAATATGGAACAAACCTGATAAAAATCCTTATCCTTGTAGAATTAGTAGTCTAGTGGAGAAGACAAATGATAGTAGTAAATAAATGCATAAGAAAATTGCATGGCATTTTAGAAGAGGAAACAAGTGGGTTGGGGTTTCAATTTAAGTGGCATGGTGGAAGAGTTTCAGTGAGTAGATCTGGAGAGGTGGGAGAGTGGGCCATATGGCTACCTAGGCAAGGAGCAGGTCAGCCTGGCAGGTTAGAAGAAGAGGGAAGGGATCATCATGACTGGAGCAGGGAGTGGGAGAAGAGGTCAGTGAGTGGCTAGATTCCATCAGCCTTTTAGGCCACTGTAGAGATAAGGGTTTTTACTCTGAGTGAAATGGAAACCATTGCAGGGTTTTAAGCAGAGGAAGAACATAATTTGAAGTTTTTAAAACATACGTCTGACTGTGGAGAACAGGCAAGAAGAAAAGTGAAATCAAGAAGCTATAGCAATGAACCAGACAAGGCAGGAGGGTGGTTTGGACCATGGTGGCAAGTGTGGAAGTCATAGGAGTAACTTTTTTTTCTCACTCTGTTGCTCAGGCTGGAGTGCAGTAGCATGATCAGGACTCACCACAGCCTCGAATTCCTGAGCTCATCCTTCCACCTCAGCCTCCTGAGTAGCTGGGACTACAGGTGTGGGCGACCGTGCCTGGCTAATTTTTTGATTTTTTTGTAGAGATGAGGTCTTGCTATGTTGCCTAAGCTGCTCTCGAACTCCTGGGCTCAAGCAATCCTCCCACCTCGGCCTCCCAGAGTTACAGGTGTGAGCCACCGCGCCTGGCCGAAGATTAACATTTGCTTAATTCAAGTTGCGGCATTAATTATGGCTTGCATTAAATGCATCACTAATGTGCTTCTGCGGTGGGTTTTTCCACTTTTGATTTCAGGGAATGGTAGTGATGGGAATAGGGTAAGAAATGTCTGAGGTTGCCAAGGAGACAGAACCTCATGGATCTGAAGACTTGAGGGGGTTCTGGGCCTCTAGGCCTCTGGCGCAGCAATAATTCTGTAGCCGAACCGACCAGATGCGTTTAGTGACCATGCGCAACAGGCAGGTGCGAGCCTATGGAAAGCGCAGGACTTTCGGAAAGCCGCACGAGCGCGTTCGGGGAGTCCCATCCCGGTGCCTCTGCGCAGGCGCGGTGGTCCCCACGGGCTTGCGCGCGCAGCTGCTGCGGGACAACCTTCTGGAAGCTCATTGCAGTGGCGTCGGTGCTGGCTGCGGTTGGTGGTGCAGGTACTGGTTGTCCCGGGTCCGTAGTTGTGGGTTCGCGGCTGGGTCGCGGACTCCGAGGGCGCACCTGGGATGGGTTGGGGACCGCGCGCAGCCGACCGACCTGGCTGTGCAGTGCGGATGCTGCAGCTCCTGTGGGCTGCTGCAGGACGGAGCCCTCGGCTTCCCTCCATCCTTCTCCTGCACCCGGGGTTCACCGCTTCGGCTCTGTTGACATTTTGGGCGGGATCATTCCTTGTTGTGTGTGTGCGTGCGCGTGTGTGTGGATGCTGGCTCTCCGTTATTACAGGATGTGTAGCCGCATCCCTGGCTCTACGCATTAGATAACTAGCAGCACCTCTCCTTCCCAATTTTAATCACCAGAAATATTTCCAGACGTTGCCAAATGGCCCCTGGGTGACAAAATCTGTCCCCTTTTCCTCCCTCCCGTTGAGAACCTCTTGCTTGCGTCACATTTTCACCGGCTTTCCGTGTAAGCTCCCTGGAGACGGGGGCGAGTGTCTTAGTCACCGCGGCGTCCCAGGTGCCCAGCACGGCGCCAGGTGCATGGTGGGCTCCTGATGTTTGGCTGGGGAATACATGACGTCATGCGCGCTGTGTGCCGGGCTGTGTGCTGAGAGATGAGTATTGGTATGGTAATTGCAATGCTAGGCGCACACCCCGCTTGCCACATTGTAAGACAGCTGCGGCTGTATTGTTATTTCCAGGACCCTCTTGTGAGGATGGGGACCCTTTCAGGCCTGGCCCCGCAATGCCCCGTTCCCTGCTTATTGTAGTTGCTCAGTCACTTGTAGAATGAATGAATGAATGCATGCAGCACAGAGCAGTCTGTGCACAGAGGAGTGCTTTGGGATCAAAGAGAGCTTCACACAAGAAGTGACAGTTGAAAGGAGTCAGGCTTTAAAGAATGAATAAAAGTTTGGTAGGAGAGAGAAAGAAGGCAACATTCCGAGCAGAGGGAATGGCCCTGGTGCAAAGGATAGGAGGTTATAGAGAGTGTCTGGGAAATACTTCTTTATGGCTATAGTGTTGGGGTAGCTGGAGCTCAAGAGGTGAAGTCATCTAGGCAGTCTCTAGATCATTATGCATGGTCTCAGCATTTGAACTTTTTGGAGAGACAGTTGGAGGACCAGTTAGGGATTACAGGCAGGGGAATGACAGAATTATATTTTGCGTATTAGAAGGAATTTCTTGGCTACAATGTGAGACTGAAGAAGCCCGTACTTGGGCAGTTTCAGTAGGCTAGAATAGGGAGGCTCTTAGGGAAAATAAAGTCTCCAGAACTTGGTTATTGATTATGTGAGATGTAAGTAGGAAGAGAAATTTGAGAGTCAAATATGAAATTAGGCGTCTGAGTTCAGGAACAGGTGAGAACAGGCAAGAGTTAAATAGATTTGTGACTGGATCTCGCTGTTAACAGTGGGTCTTTTCTGATCTGTTTTGCTTAGGAGGAGTATTAAGTCTGAAGCAGCTGTTCCCTTGGAGGGTACTTCAGTAATCCTTAAGTAACTCCTTGGCTTTTGACCTTTGAAGAAAATTATCCTTAAGTATAGTAGTTGGGTAGGAGTGTTCTAGGACTCAGAGGCTATGCATATGGACATAAATATCCGAACCAAACAAAGAACAATGTTTTTAGGATTAACAACAATTTGTTTCACTTATTTAATGGCTTAAAATTTCTTTTTGACAGTTTCTGCAAGACTGTAAACTGAATTCTGGAACCTTGATATTTTGCTGTGTATAGTGCCTGTTGGTGGACGGTACTGATAATCAACTAGAGTCTGAAAGGGACTGGATCCTGCTCCTGTTACGCAGTGCAAGCTGTAGTGCCCTTGAACAAGATGACAGCCATCTCACCAGACTCTCAAACTCTGGCCTCGAGTGAAGAAAACAAGGTCCTAGGAATGGTTACTTCTGAGGATCAAGAAGCTATTTTAAGAGGAGACACTGCTGACCTAGAGTCTTTCAGACAGAGGTTCAGGTCGTTTTGTTACTCAGAAGTAGCTGGACCCAGGAAAGCCCTGAGTCAACTCTGGGAGCTCTGCATTCAGTGGCTGAGACCAGACATCCACACAAAGGAACAGATTTTAGAGCTTTTGGTGTTTGAGCAATTCCTGACCATTTTGCCTGGGGAGATCAGGATTTGGGTAAAGTCACAACGTCCTAAGAGTAGTGAGGAGGTGGTGACCCTAATAGAAGATTTGACCCAAATGCTTGAAGAAAAAGAAGGTGAGATTTATAGATGGAGGGAGGAAGTGGGAGAAATTGCCTTAAGGTATAAAAGTAAACACAAAAGAAAACAATCTGCTAAAAAGGAGTCTAAATTTTGGAGTTGAGACTGGGTTTTTGAAATCAGTCCTGCCATCTACTATATGATTTTGAACAAGCTATGTAACCTCTCAGAATTTAAATATTTTTAACTGTAAGAAGGGAATACCATCTTTTCTATAACTTTCTTATAAAGATTAAATAAGGTATAATACATGATGGATACTCAAATATTAATTTCTTTCCCTTTCGCTTCAAGAACACAGGAAAGAAAGAAGTCTGTGAATGTGTTTGGAGTCACAAGCAAATCGACCAGTGCAGACCTCAATAAGTTTTTTATTTGTTTCTTTGTTTTTGTGTGTGTGGGTGTGTTTTTTTAGAGACAGGTTCTTATTTTGCCACCCAGGCAGGAATGCAGTGGCATAGTCATAGCTCATTGTAACCTCAAACTCTTGGGCCTCAAACTAGCTGGGACTGCATGTATGTGCCACCACGCTAGCTAATTTCTATTTTTAAAATTTTTATAGAGGTGGGATCTCACTATGTTACCTAGGCTGATCTTGAACTCCTAGTCTGAAGAATTTCTCCCACCTTGTCCTTCCAAAGTGCTGAGATTACAGGCCTGAGCCACCATGCCTGGCCACAGACCCCAATTTCTAGCTCCAGTGTGTGCAGGAGTACAATGCTGGAACAGGACTGTTTGCACTGTTTTGCAATTCAGGTTAAGCACATAAAAAGTAGCTAGGGCAGTTAAAGAAGTAAATTTTTCATCAAATTATAGCCATCTGTGGCTAGCAACTACCCTATTTTATATAAGTGCAGGTCCACAGCTTTAGGGGAGGAACAGCTGAATTATATTTATTTTTATAATTACATGATTTTAAATACAAGTGTATAAAAAAATATAAACTATGAATACTAGTGATATCATTATAAAATACTGATATAAAGAGTTCTAGGGTCAATAGTCCTTTCAGAATGTGGCTCAATTTTTATAAAAACTCAAATATGCTACAAATATTTGTGTTTTGTACTGTGTTGTGCTAAAATATACTTGTACATTTTACGTATAAAAATATTTGGAATAAGAATAAATATTTGTAGCATGTTATTTACCACAGGGTTCCCAATACATATGTGTGACAGTTTGTATTTTGCCCAGAGTTCTGAGATGAACAAAGAAATAAATAGTATACCCCATTTCTTAATTTGTGGTCACACAGCTAATTGGTGTATTCCTGATTCTTCTCTGATTTGTCAGTGCAACGTGGTGCTTCTCCAAAGTTAGGGCCTCTAATGTGCAGGCTGCTGCAACAAAGAATGATTTCTAGCATTCTGTAACGTAGAACAGTTTTCTTAAATTCATCCCACTTTTCTCTTGATGACATGATGCTTAATTCCTTATTTTTATTGATGGTCTAATCAGGAGAGTTGCCTAAAACCCTTTTTATAAGAAGGTAGAGTATGATTTGAAAAAACACTTTTGCCTTATTTGAAAAAGGGCTTTTCACATCTGAGGGTATTTAATACATTTAGGCCGTAAGAGATTTTAGGTACCACTTTATTGTCTTTAGGAATCTGCTGGCGATACCAGAGGTGGTGTCAGTTCTTGATACTAGCTTGGTGCTTTCATTCAGTAAACAATTTTGAATGACTCTTGTGCAAGGTATTGTGCTAGGACTATGGAGAAAATAAATTAATAGATAAAAGGAAAATACTCTTTTACTGGAATACATCTTTTAAATTAGAAGTACTTCAAAACTCATTATTGTGCAAATTAAATATTTTAAGACTGAGGGTATATACAATGAAGAAAATCCATTTTTGTAAGCTTAGGAATTGAAAGGATTTTATATGGGTAGTAGAAAAAGCCTGGGTTTTTATAGAAAACTATCTGTGGCTGTTCTCTGTTTTAAAGAGTGGGAAAACCTTTTGTTTCCTTTGACCTTTTTAGCCTGAGAGACTCACAGCTGTTGTAACCCTTGTAATTTCCTAGGTTACTAAAGCAGTAAGAGTATCTTTTGTTAAAATATTTGGCCTTTTGTCCTGAGTTCCTGAAACAGCTCCCGAACAGCTCCAGAGTTGTAAAGGGGAAAGACAGTCGTTTTGTTATTTGTAACAAGCCCCTTTTAACCACCCTTGAGTTTATGTTAATGAGGTGATTTTTGTAAGGTCTGTAGATAACCATGTGATGGGGGAGGGGGGGCTTGTTGCCAGGGGAACCAGCGCTGTGCTTAGAGGGTTGGAACTCAGCCCTTCCCCTAACTTCTGGGGAGGGGAGAGGGACTGCAGGTTGAGTTGATCATGAATAGCCAATGGTTTAATCAATTGTGCCTGTGTATGAAGCCTCCATAAAACCCCAGAAGGACAGTGTTTGACAGGGCTTCCAGATAGCTGAACACGTGGAGATTCCTGGATGATGGTACACCCGGAAAGAGCAGGAAGCACTGAGCCCCTTGCCCTGTGCCTTGTCCTCTGCGTCTCCTCCATCTGGCTGTTCATCTGTATCCTTTATAATATCTTTTATAATAAACAAGTAAATATAAGTGTTTCCCTGAAGTCTATGAACTACTGTAGCAAATTATTGGAACCCAGGGAGGGGGCCAAGGGACCCTGATTTGTATCTGGTTGGTCAGAAGTTCTGGAGGCCAGGACTTGAGACAGGCAACTGAAGTGGGGGTAGGTCTTGTGAGAGTGAGCCCTCAACCTGTTGGATCTGATGCTATCTTCAGGTAGGTAGTGTCAGAAGTAAATGAGAGGACACCCAGCTGTTGTCTGCTGGAGGCTCCACTGCAGAATTGTTTGCTTGGTGTGGGGAAAGTACCCTACGCATCTGGAGTCACAGAAGCATTCTGTGAGTGTAGTAGGAGAAATGGACTTGGTTTTTCCCCCCTTGTAGATCTCAGAAGCATATCTATAAGAATTTTTAGTCTGAGGAATATGTTTGGAAGACTGGACTGTTTTTTCTTTCCCCCCTTTTTAGATCCAGACTCTCAAGATCCTGCCATCTCCCAAGAGGAGATCTTGGAAGAAGATAAAATGGTTGCTGTTCGCTCAAACACCGAGCCTCATGTAAGTTTTCTGTCATTGGTTTTCATTCTTAAGTGAATACTTAACTGGCTCCTACTGAATGGAATAGACAAAAATAATTCGACCAGTCTCTCTTTTAAGGAACTCGCACCTCATTTTTCACATGCAGTTCTATTTCAGTTCACAAAATGTGCCATGAATCTGACTCTAAATAAAAACGTTCACTAAAATTCAGTAGTTATGCCTGATAAAATTAGTCAGGTAGAAGTACAAGTACATTTCCTTATCATGATAAAAAATATCCTTAGCTGGATAATATTGGAAAATAAAAAGTCCTCACAATGTCAGTAAAAAGTTAAGGATGGCTAGGTGTGGTGGCTTATACCTGTAATCCCAGCACTTTGGGAGGCTGAGGTGGGAGGATTGCTTGAGCCTAGGAGTTTGAGATCAGCTAGGCAACTGGACCAGCTAGGAAGCCCTCATCTTTACAGAAAATTAGGTGGGCATGATGGTGTGCCCTGTAGTCTCAGTTACTCAGGAGGCTGAGATGAAAGTTGTCTGAATCCAGGAGGTCAAGGCTATGGTGAGCTGTGATCATGCCACTGTACTCCAGCCTGGGTGACAGAATGAGACCCTGACTCAAAAAAAAAAAAAAAAAAAAAAGGTAAGGGTGTTTAACTCACTTCTAAATCTGTATTTTCAGAATATTCTAGGCAGTGTGATGAGATAAACAAATGGGATCTAAGTATTGGTGTGGATGAAGCAAATTTATGCTATTTGCAAATAATATTGTCTGTTGGGAGAGCTTTACAGAACCAACTGAACAACTACCAAATTTCATAATAATTCACAGTAGTAAATAATAGTGCCATGGTAGACCAATAATGACTCTAAAAGAAATGTTCAGTTCCTGATCTCTGGAACCTGCAAATGTTACATTATCTGGAAGAAGAAACTTTGCAGGTATAATTAAGTTAATGATTTTTAGGTGAGGATTTATTCTGCATTTTACAGGTGGGCCCTAAATGCCATCACAGATATCCTTTTTAGAGCAGCATAGGGAGATTGAAAACACAAAGAAGCCAGGCTCGGTGGCTCAGCCTGTAATCCCGCACCTTTGGGAGGCTGAGGTGAGTAGATCGCCTGAGCCCGCGGGTTCGAGACCCGCCTGGGCAAGCAAGACCTCATCTCTACAATAAATCAAAAAATTAGCCCTGAGTGGTAGCGCGCGCCTGTAGTTCCAGCTCCTTGGAAGGCTGAGGCGGAAGGATCGCCAGAGCCCAGCAGGTTGAGGCTGTGGTGGCCGGGAGTGGCCACTGCACTCCAGTCTGGGCGACAGAGTGAGACTCTAACTCAAAAAAAAAGAAAACACAAAGAGAAGAAGATGACGGGAAGAGTTAGGCAGAGCTTGGACTGATAGGGCCACAAGCCAAGGAATGTTTGGCAGCCACCAGAGGCTGGAAGAGGCAAGGAACCGATTCTCCCCCAGAGCCTCTGAAGGGAGTGCAGCTATGCCAACACCTTGATCTCTAACTTCTGGCCTCCAGAACTCTGAGATAATACTTTTTTTTTTTTTTTTGCATTGGAGTCTTACTCCGTCGCCCAGGCTGGAGTGTAGTAGTACACTCACAGCAACCCCGGTGTCGACCTACTGGGCTCCAGTGATCCTTCCGCCTCCACCTTCCAAGTAGCCGGAACTATAGGCGTGCGTTACCACACCTGGCTAATTTTTGATTTATTGTAGAGTCAAGCAAGGTCTCACCAAGTTGCCCAGGTTGGTCTCAAACCTGCGGGCTCAGGCAATCCACTCGCCTCAGCCTCCCAAAGTGCTGGGATTACAGGCTGAGCCACCGAGCCCGGCCATTTCTATTGTTTTAAGCCACCAAGGTTTTGGTAATTTGTTACAGCACCCACATGAAGCCAATAGCCAGTTGCTACTCTGCTATATTACTTCTCAAGCCATGGAGAGGGTGCTATAGAAAGTGTATTTCAATGAGACAGTATGCTTGTTTGTAATTGTGGAGTAATTTTAAGTGAGTATATTATTGAAGACAGATTCTCTTTGATTATGATAGAAAAAATTGTTGCATGTAACTGAAAGTTAAATTTTGGAATGTGGTTACTGATATTATT
Source organism: Tarsius wallacei (assembly GCA_963574415.1). NCBI lineage: Eukaryota > Metazoa > Chordata > Mammalia > Primates > Tarsiidae > Tarsius > Tarsius wallacei. Next base: position 29,297 of record CAUYQG010232514.1, on the reverse strand, counting down.
TTTTTATATTTTATTATTACCTGTATTTAGTTTTCATTAATTCTACAAACTTGGGTTTTCGAAATGTAAATCATACCTGTCATTTAACATTTTTCTTTTAATCCTAGAAATCAGTGTGTTGGGATGAACTTGATCAGTGTTCAATAGTCAGAGAATTCTTATACAGGATTTAACACCAGAGACTGAATGGGCAAAGAGTGTAATACTTTTGTTCTAGATCACTTGTAACAGTCATGTAACGGTCACTCCGTAGCTTACTTTGGAATTCTTAAAAACTTGAATGTTATCAAGACCATTCTTTTGGCCAGGCACGATGGCTCAATCCTATAATCCCAGTACTTTGGGAGGTTGAGGCGAGAGGATTGCCTGAGCCCAGGGGTTCAAGACCAGCCTGGGAAACTTGGTGAGACCTCATCTCTACAATAAATCAAAAAATGAGATGGGCGTGGTAGTGTGCATCTGTAGTTCCGGCTACTTGGAAGGCTGAGGTGGAAGGACCGCCTGAGCCCAGCATGTCAACGCTGGGGTGACCGTGAGCATGCCACTGCACTCCAGCCTGGGCAATGGAGTGAGACTCCAACTAAAAAAACAAACAAAAAAACCATTCTCTATATTCTACCCACTTCTCAGAATCTTTAGAGTCTATCTGGGAATAATCCAATGCAAAAGGACTGTGTTTGGTGTTCTAGGAAACCATAACATTCAAGGACGTGACTGTGAACTTTTCCAGAGGAGAGTGGAGGAAGCTGGAGCCTTTTCAAAAGGATCTATACAAGGAAGTGTTACTGGAAAACTTCAGGAACCTAGAATTTCTCGGTAAAGACATTCTCTCTTCATTATCTAGCAATTAAGCTAAGTATATTTTTGTCTCCCTTTATTAGAACATAAGTGCTACTAGTGAAGTACTTTGTTTTGGCTAGGCATCCAGGGATTGATACAACTGATTTTAAAAATGGGTTCTAAAAATGTGCTTTTTTGCAACATTTTCTTCAAAAAAGATATTTGCTTTATTGAATTGGAAATGTAGAGCATCATTTTGCTGTTATGAATGCCATACCTTCCCCTACTTTTTCCCTCAAATTCCAGTATTGATGTCTGTGTATTTGATGGCATCTTTTGTCTTCTCTGGAGAGCCCGAGACTGGGTATGAATGTTGGGATGTCTTGTATATAAATAGCCCTTTTTTATTCTTTTCTCTATGAGCAGGCTTTCCAGTTTCCAAATTAGATTTGATTTCCCGGCTAAAATGGGTTGAATTGCCATGGTTGCTGGAAAAAGAAGTATCAAAAGGCTCCAGACCAGGTGAGTTGATGAAAAATAAACAAGGAAGTGAAAATAGTTTTTACCACATTTGTTGGGAAGAGCCTTTGAAAAGTTGGGCAGACCAGATGCTAAAATATAAAGTTGATTAAAATAGAACCCTTGCCTTCCTGGAATGTGCATTTAAATGGGAGAGACTTTTGGTTTGGGTCCTCTGAGAAGACATGTTAAGACATGATTAACCATGCAAGAAATTTATTGGAGAAAACGCTGGTGAAGGAAAATGGGGAGAGAGCTGGAAGAAGCTAGGAGAAGAGTCAGAGCATGGTGAGGGAAGGCAGGCAGGTTGGAAGAGTCTTAAGACCGAAGTGCATTTCTAAGAAAGTTTAGGTAACATCAAAAAAGAGTCCTTGAGCCATAGTCTCTGTCAGAGGAGTCCTGTGTTTCAGAAACAGCTTGTCTTATGTATCCCTGTACTCCATCATTGACGGGGAACAGCCTGGTGGAAGGTACGAATGTGGTGGTGGATTCACAGAGCAGCAGTGGGAGCTGTTAGGTGATCTCCTCACAGGAGAGGCCCAATTTTATGGATACTGTAGAGAAGATATTAAAATGAAAAGTGTTAATGATGCGATGCATGCTATAATGTGTGGGAACATATAGGAGCATGGGTTTAATTAGCTTTTGAGTTGAATATTGAGGGAGAAGTAGAAATTCACTCAGTATACAACATGTATAGTAATTCCATTTTTGTTAAAGAGAAAGAAATATATGTACACTTACATCTAAATGTATGGATATATATGGATTTTTAATAACTGAAAAACATTCATGTTAACACTGATTATCTTTGAAAGATTTGATTTTTTTTCTTTATATGGTCCTTTGTTTATATGGTCCCTTTCTTTCTTTATATAGTCCCTTAAAATTTATATATATATTAAGTTTACATTTTAAAAAAATTAATTACTTAATTACATATATCAATACTTTGGTTCATTTTTTCAAAATGCAATAATTGTCCTCTCTTTCATCTTCTAAACTGTTCATTTTAGTGAACCTATTGGCTAGTTCCAATGGACAGTTGACCCTTGAACAATGTGAGGGTTAGGGATGCCAATATAGCTTGTGCAGTTAAAAATTCATGTATACTTTTTTTTTTTGAGTTGGAGTCTCACTCTGTCGCCCAGACTGGAGTGCAGTGGCACACTCCCAGCCACTGCAGCCTCAACCCGCTGGGCTCCGGCGATCCTTCTGCCTCAGCCTTCCAAGTAGCTGGAACTACAGGCGTGCGCTTACCACGCCCGGCTAATTTTTTGACTTATTGTAGAGATGAGGTCTCGCCAAGTTGCCCAGGCAGGTCTCGAACCCACGGGCTCAGGCAGTCCACTCACCTCAGCCTCCCAAAGTGTGGGATTACAGGCTGAGCCACCGAGCCCGACTTATGTATACTTTTTAACTCTCCAGAAACTTAACTGTTAAGCCCTACTGTTGACTGGAAGCCTTAGTCATAACATAAAAAGTCAGTTAACACATATTTTGTTTGTTGTATGTATTATATACTGTATTCTTAAATAAAGTAAGCTAGATCGGATGCAGTGGCTCAAGCCTATAATCCCAGAACTTTGGGAGGCCAAGACAAGAGGATTGCCTGAGTCCAGGGTTTCGAGACCAGCCTGGGCAACTTGGTGAGACCTCATCTCTACAATAAATCAAAAAAATAGCCAGGCATGGTGGCATGCGCCTGTAGTTCCAGCTGCATGGAAGACTGAGGCCAGAGGATTGCCCGAGCCCAGCAGGTCAAGTCTGCAGTGACCATGAGTATGCCATTGCACTCTAGCCTGGGCAACAGAGTGAGACTCCAACTCAGAAAAATACAAAATAAAAAATAAAGTAAGCTAGAAAAAAGAAAATGGTAATAAAGTCACATGGAAGAGAAAAATACATTTACAAGACTATACTGTTATTTATCGATACAAGTTTACATCATCTGTTTACAAGATGAATCTTGTATCTGAAATGGCTGGCAACTGCAGACTTCATTCTATGGTACATACCAAGCATTTCAGCTTTTCCTTGTAATATCATGACTTTTCTTGTTGAGAGCATATCCAGCATCACTAGTGGGCTCTTTGTTTTTGTTTGTTTTTGAACTGGAGTCTCACAGTCACCCAGGCTGGAGTGCAATAGCATTGTCACTGCCACCACAGCCTTGACCCGCTGTGCTTGGGCGATCCTTCCACCTTAGCCTTCCAAGTGTCTGGAACTACAGGCACATGCCACCATGCCTGGTTAATTTTTTGATTTATTGTAGAGATGAGGTCTCACCACGTTGCCCAAGCTGGTCTTGAACCCTGGGCTCAGGCAGTCCTCTGACCTTTGCCTCCCAGAGTACTGAAATTACAGGCTTGAGCCACTGTGCCTTACACTAGTGGCTCTTTGTGTTGGTCCCACAAAGTTATTCCAAGTTATATTATTGCACTAAACAATGAAAAATACTGCAGACCTTGAGAGATCACTTTTTTTTTTGAGTTGGAGTCTCACTCTATTGCCCAGGCTGGAGTGCAGTGGCACGCTCACGGCCACCACAGCCTCTACCTACTGGGTTCAGGCAATCCTTCTGCCTCAGCCTTTCAAGTAGTCGGAACTACAGGCACACACTACCATGATCGGCTAATTTTTTGATTTATTGCACAGATGAGGTCTCGCCAAGTTGCCCGGGCTGGTCTTGAACCCGTGAGCTCAGGCAGTCCTCTCACCTTGGCTTCCCAAAGTTCTGGGATTTAGCACCGCACCCAGCGAGAGATCACTTTTTACCGCGATAAGCAATTTACTGGAGAGAGAATCTACTCATACAAAGATGATTAGTATCACATGATATATTAGACAGACACTTGAGCTCACCACAAGAGCAACAGGAGGTGTCTATGAAATTATTACAGTGCATAGTACATACTGCAGTTAGTTTTATGTAGTTATGATTTAGTACTGCATCTTTACCTTTGTTTATATTTTTCTTAATTGCAAGTGGTACCCTGTATGGTCTGTGTTTGTATGCCTAAGTTTTGATAAATGTTAACTTTTTATAATAGATTTATGTCTATTTTATGGTGGCAAATGATAAAACAGACTAATATCTACATGTCTTTTATACATTCATGACTTACCTTTTTCTAAAGTTTTAAAAAAATATTTCTAGGCTATATGGTTTGTCTATAAGATTTTTCAAATTCTTGCAAATCTCCAAAAAATGTTCCAGTATATTTATTGAAAAAAAAATCCATGGTTAAGTCAACCTGTGAAGTTCAAACCTGTGTTGTTCAAGGGTGAATTATAATTGCATGAATAAAGGACAACAGTTATTTCATTATGTTTAAGTAGCATTTTGGGGAATAATTCTAAAAGTGTTTTGAGTAATTTTAGCAGCATTGATAAAAATATACTTATTCCAACCCCCAAGAATTGTATGTAAGAAAAGCATCATGTAGTTGTATGGCTCTAAAAAGTCATTTACAACATACTGGAGGAAAAAGTTTTCAACAGACAAAGCAGAATCAATGGCCATAGTTTATAAAAAGTTCATGAAAATCAATAAGGAACACTTAGTCTCTACAAAAATGGGCTATTAACTTGAGTAGATAACTGACAAAATTTAAATAGCTTTTGAACATGAAAAAATGTTCAAACTCACTGGTTAACAGTGAATAGACATTTAAAGCCGCAGTACTATTTATTTTAAATCGACTTTACAAAGATTTAAAGAAAGATCATTTGACAGAGATTAATACTCAGCTTCTTCTGCTCCTCATGTATTATTATGTAAAGTGGATAACCTTTTTACTCTTTGGTGCAGTAATTCTACTTTTATGACTCTCTTCTTAGGACGTATTAATTATTTGATAAAGATTCAATAAGGAAATGACTTAGTAAAAAACAAATATATCTATGTGATGGATTATCATATAACTGATAAAATCATCTTTATGAAGAATTAGTAATGAAAAGGGAAATAATTATAAATGAAAAGAGTACAATAGATATATAGAGAGTTATTCTATTTTAAACTATGTAGACACATTTCTAGAAGGAAATACATAAAATTTTTAACATTGGTTAACTTCTGGGTAATAGTGTTTTGAGTGATTTTGTATTTTATAATTATATGTTTAAAAAAGTTTTATAAAAGTGACAATGTAACCTCATGGTTAAAAACCAGGATAAATTATGTGTTAATAAATGAATTTGGAGTTGGGAGAAGAGTATAATCAGTGAGAGTATGGTATTGGAGAAAGCTCTGTGGAGATTGTGGGGCTTAAGCCCTAGGCCCTGTCAAATTTATGTTTGTGATAATGAGGGTACTGTGGGAATGTATTTTATGTAGTAGGAAGTATTGAGACCAAAAGAATAGGATTGAAAATGCAGCAGTGTAGGAGGGTTACAAAATTGATGCCTGATTAGAGTATCCATAAGCTTAATAGGGCCAACTTGTGGTAACCTTTGAAAATCTAACATGGGGCAGGCTCCCCAGGTCCCCTCCCACTGTGGGAGCTTTTCTGTCCTCTCAAATCCTGCTTTCTCACTTAAAAAAATAAAATAAACAAAGAAAGTCTACCATGCCTGGTATTGCATATCTGTGATGTGATTCATACTTCTGTTTTGGGGAGGAGTAGCATAGTATAAACTAAAGCATGAGCTTTGACTTCAGACTAGGTTAAAAATCTGGCTTTATTGCTCATTGGGCAAGCTACTTATATTCTGTGTGCCCATTCGTCACATCCATAAAACCGGATTAGAATAAGACCTCCTTCATAGGGTTGTTGTGAGGATCAAGTTGAATAATACAAATAAAGTTTTTGGTGTGGTGTGGGACCTGACATTTGGTAAGTAGCCAATAGATATTTGTACTATCATTGCTGGAAAGAGAAGAGTTTGGATATAGGGAGAATAGGTTTGAACTTTTTATGGAAATTCAAAATAAGGGTGAGAACTTGCATATCTATCTAACTATAAACCACAAATATTTCATCTTCCTCAGTATTTTTCCTAACCACTATATTTACCTTTTCTTTCCCTATTTTATAAAACTCTATTTGAGAACCATCCTACCTGCATTCCTTGTATCTGTTACTATCTGTGTACCTACTTTAGTTCTAAATACAGCAGCTTTCTTGATTGCAAATAGGAAATATTCTCTTTCTCATTTATTTTAGAGTGTGACCCTAGAGGTGATGTTCTTATGGAGGAAGCAACTTTAGATAAAATAATAGAAAGATGCCTCAGGGATGATGATTATGGCTTGTTGGAAGAATTCCGGAAATATTATGGCAGATCAGAGGAGGATCACCGCAATCAGAGACATTCAAAAGGAAAAGTCACACAAAAGAAAACCCGTGGGAAAGGCAGGAAGGGTGAGGAACTTGATCCAGAAAAGAGTCCATCAGACATAATTAAATATCTGAGAGTCTACTTAAGGAAGAAATCTCGGAGGCATAATGAAAGCAAGAAACCCTTCAGTTTTCATTCAGACCTTATTGTGAACCGCAAAGACAAAACCCCTGGAGAAAAGTCACATAAATGTAACGAAGGTGGAAAAGTCTTAAGTCACTCTTCCTCTCTTACTGAACATCAGAAGCGCCAGAAGATTCTTTTAGCGAATAAGTCCCAGAAGTGTAGTAAGTGCGGGATAACCTTTATTCAAAGATCATCCATTTCTAGGAGGAAAATCCCTACATGTGAGAAATGTTGGAAAGAATCACGTCAAGCGGCAGCCTTAAATAAAAATGAGGGAACTGAGACTGGAGAAAAGACTCATAAATGTAGTAAATGTGGAAAAGCCTTTGGCTACAGTGCCTCACTCACCAAACATCGGCGAATTCACACTGGAGAGAAACCGTATATGTGTAATGAATGTGGAAAAGCCTTTAGTGACAGTTCATCACTCACGCCACATCATAGAACTCATAGTGGAGAGAAACCCTTCAAATGTGATGATTGTGGAAAAGGTTTCACCCTGAGTGCTCATCTCATTAAACATCAGAGAATTCATACTGGAGAAAAACCTTATAAATGTAACGACTGTGGGAGACCATTCAGTGACAGTTCATCTCTTATTCAACATCAACGAATTCATACTGGAGAAAAACCCTATACATGTAACGATTGTGGAAAATCCTTCAGTCATAGCTCATCCCTTTCTAAACATCAAAGAATTCATACTGGAGAGAAACCTTATAAATGTGGTGAGTGTGGAAAAGCCTTTAGACAGAATTCTTGCCTTACCCGCCATCAGAGAATTCACACTGGAGAAAAACCATATTTGTGTAATGATTGTGGGATGACTTTCAGCCATTTTACATCTGTCATTTATCATCAAAGACTTCATTCAGGAGAAAAGCCCTACAAATGTAACCAGTGTGAGAAAGCCTTTCCTACTCATTCACTCCTTAGTCGTCATCAGAGAATTCATACTGGCGTGAAGCCTTATAAGTGTAAAGAATGTGGAAAATCCTTTAGTCAGAGTTCATCTCTTAACGAACATCACCGAATTCATACTGGAGAGAAACCCTATGAATGTAACTACTGTGGAGCAACATTTAGCCGAAGCTCAATCCTTGTAGAACACCTAAAAATTCATACCGGAAGGAGGGAATATGAATGTAATGAATGTGACAAAATATTTAAAAGTAATTCAGGTCTCATCAGACATCGGGGATTTCACTCTGCAGAGTAATTCTGGGAATATTGTATGGTGGGGGGAAATTTAATTTAAACTGTCAGTTATTGATATCCTGAAATAGAAATTACTTTTAACGTTGATCAGTAGCTGCAACTTTGATAAATTGGCAGCTAGGAAAAATATTCTTTTTCCCATTCCTCCCTCTTCTTTTCAAGGTTGTCAACTGCTGGTAAATAGTAATTAGTTGGTAAAGTCACGTGGAAAGTGAAGAAAGTAGTTGGAGATACAAAATGATTCCAAAAGGCCAAACTCAAAATTGAAAAGCTACTTTCTTCAGAGGATTTCCCTCTCTTCTACCTTCCCCTTCCACTACCATGTAGTATGATGGAAAGAACTTGACTGCAGTCAGATAACCTAGATTTTGTCCCAGTTGACAACCAACTTGCTATATAGCCGTGGACAAGTCATTTGATCTTTTTGAATTTTAGTTTTTTTACCAGGAGAATGAAGGGCTGGGACTGATGATTTCTAAGTTCTTTGTTTTTACTTTTGGTATCCTCGATAATCTTTGAAGCTGTGGAAATTAGTTATTTTTGATTTATTGAAACGTTCAAGTTTCTCTAGTGGAAAATACTCTCAGGCTGCTGGCCTCTTTTTATTATTATTATTTTTTAGATTGAGTCTCTCTAATGTTGCCCAGGTTGGTCTCTATTTCCTGGCCTGTGTGTATGTTGCCCAGGTTGGTCTTTAATTCCTGGCCTGTGTATATGTTGCCCAGGTTGGTCTCTAATTCCTGGCCTGTGTGATCACTATCTCAACCTCTAAATAGCTGTGATTATAGGCATGTACCACCACACCTGGCTCCCAGGATCCTGAACTTGGAGCCTAGAGAGAACACAGTATACATTTTGAATGTTTGATGTAGGAATCCCTAGAATGCTGTAAACGGGAACAGGTCAGTGAAGCTCAAATGACTTTGCCTTCAGGGAATGTTTTAATTGGACGAGGGACCCCCAACTTCTTTTTCTTTCGGGCAATGGCCTAAAAGACTAGGAGTCCAGAGAGCTTGCACCTGAACCATCTCAGTCCTAGGAAATAGATGGGGGCTGGAGGAAAGGAAGTGCCCTGAAAATAGCTGTTCTGGATGAATTTTCTTTTGCAAAATAGAATTCTACTTTTTAAAAAATTTTGACCATAGTAAGTACATCTTTCTGCAATTAGAATGTAAGTATTTTATATGGCAAAGGTTATAAGCTGTTAAATTGGGTCATATTGGGCTCTTAGGCATGTTTTAGTTGGTGTGCATGGTGGGGCATGAGAGAGAGAGAGAACTTTGTTGACATTATTTAAAAATTAGAGAATTTCCTATTAAAATAGGATATATCTTAAAAAATTATAAGGGCTAGCCACACTGAGCCTATCTTTGTGTGGAGCACTCAGCTGGTCCTGGGTAGCCCCCTTTTGCCAAGTTTTCTCATGTATATAACCTGATTTCCCCACTGTAGGTAGTAATTTGATATTGTGATCCCCACCATTTGGAGAATGCATAACCCTAAAATCTAGAGAGACCCCATTGATAGCAAGTAAAATTCAAAGAAAGAATGTATAATTGATGTAAATAAGTTTTCGGTTAAGTTTTTTGTTGTGAAACGAGATCTCAGAGGAATGGGGTATACGGGTATTGGTGGATGATTCCTTATACATTTCTTTGGTGGAGTCTGAATACTAATTTCTAACTGAAAAAGGAACGAAAGGCCCAGAATGAGAATGAGTTAGGTTTGGGTTTCAGATGTAGGATTCTGGAGGAGCCCCACTGACTCAGCAGTGGTGCAGAAATAAGTTCCTATGGTTGAAATTTGAGACAGCTCCCATGAAAGGAGAACTACACCAGAAAACTCTTGGCTTATGGAAGTGAAGAGTTCCTTAATGCTGATCTGATACTCAGGAACATTTACTGTGAAGTCATGTGTTTAGGTTTGAAATTCTACCTCTGCAATCAGGTTTATGGTTTCTTCCTGGTGCTGCCCCACCACCCCACAGTCCTGCAGTTCAAATAGTGCTGTGTGATAAATTGGTCTGCATAGTTATTGCTAAACAGACCAACCAAACACATTCTAGTTATGAAAGGAATATGGCTTATGAGAATCATTCATACTGGTTTAAATTTTTTTCTGAAAAGATATAATTTATAGAAAGAATTAAGGAAATATATAAAACTCTTCTCTTGAGAAGAGACTTGTTTAAGGGTGGTTACTAGTTAGACTCCCCAATGTTCATAAGAAGAATGTTTTATCTCAGTATCATTTGGGAATCTACATAAATTTTTAAGTGACTTTAATGAGGTGTAAATTACATATAGAAAGCATTTCAAGTGTACAATTCACTGAGTTTTAGTAAATTTACTGCGTTGTACAGCCATCACCATAATCCATTTTTTAGAACACCACCCCAATAAGATCCCTCATGCCCATTTATGTTCATCCCTTTTCCATCTCTTATCCCAGGCACCCACTAATCTATCTACTTTCTGCTGCCATAGAGTTGCATTTTCTGAACATTTTATGGAATCTTATGTATTCTTTTTCATTAATGTGTTTTACGTTCATGTAGTACCATATCAGTGCTTTGTTCCTTTTTGTTTTAAATAATATTCCATTGTGTGGATACTTTGTCCATTCACTAGTTCGAGGACATTTGGGTTTTGTTTTTGTTGTTTTTTTTTTCAGTTTTTAGCTGTTGGGAATAATGCTGCTTTGAACATCAGTATACAAATATTTTTGAACATTAGTGTGCAGGTCTTTCTGTGGACATATGTTTTCATTTTTCCTAGGTAGATGCCTATGAGTGAAGTTGCTGGGTCATAATGTAGATTTTTGCTTAACTTTTTTTAGGAAATTGCCAAATCGTTTTCCAAAGTAACTGCATCATTTTACATTCCAACTAGCAATGTACGAGGGTTTCTACTTCTCTAAGTACCTTGTATATGGAATCCTACAATATTTGTCCTTTTGTGTTTGGTTTATTTAACTTAGCATAATGTTTTCAAGGTTAATCCCTGTTGTAGCATGTGTCAGAATTTGACTCCTCTTAAAGGCTGAATAGTTCCATTGTATTTGTATGCCACATTTTAAAAATTCTTTTATGTGCCAGTGGACATTTAGGTTGATTCCACCATTTTGGCTATAGTGAATAACACTGCTATAAGCAGATAGGTGTTTGAGTTTCTATTTTCAGTTCTTTTAGGGATATCCTTACAAGTGGAATTCTGGATTATGTGAGACTTCCATGTTTAATTTTTTGAGGAAGTGCAGCTTTACTGCTTTTAATTCCCACTAGCTGTGTACAAGGGTTTCAATTATTCACATCCTTGCCAATGCTTATTTTCTGTTTCTTTTTTATAATAGCCATCCTAATGGATTTGAAATGGTATCTTACTGTGGTTTTGCTTTGCATTTCCCTAGTAATTAATGATGTTAAGCTTCTTTTTCTGTGCTTATTGACCATTTGTATATTTTCTTTGGGGAAATGTATGTTGAAGTTATTTGCCCATTTAAAAAAATCAGATTTTTCTTTTTTTTTTTTTTTTTTGTGTTGATTTGTTGAAGATCTTTATATAGTCTGAATATTAAACTTTTTATCAGGTATATGATTTGCAAATATTTTCTTCCATTCTGTGTGGGTTGCCTTTTTACTCTGTTCATAATGTCCTTTGAAAACAGGTTTTAATTTTGGTGAAGTCCAGTTTATCTATTTTTTTCTTTTGTTGCCTGTGCTCTTGGTGTCATATCCATCTTCATTCTTTTATTTGTGGATACAGTAGAGAGCTATTGGAGGTTCTTTGGGTGTATGTCAGTAAAGACTTATTTTTGTTTTGCTATCATTTTGTTTTCCCCTCAGAATAGTTTCTCAGATACGGAACTCAATCATTGGGGAGAAATATTTTAAGATTTTTGAAACACACTGTCAAAGTGATTTCCATGAAGTATAACACATTTGGGGGTTTCTCCCTTGTTTGGAAGCATTGGGTGTCCATAAAGGTCTCAACTAAGGAAACATTTGTCAAGCCAGGGTACTTGTGAGATCCCTCTCCTGACTTAATCCTCTGGTGCTCAGTAAGTTGTGATTTTTGAGCAAAATGTTTTCTACCTTGAGAGCATAGGTGAGATTTCTCTCGAACTCTTTTCTTATGGAGTCTAATGATGATAGGTTCTTCCAGGTTGGAGTTCTCAGATTTCTCTCCCTATAAATTGGTGCCAATAACCTGCAAGCTTTGCTCAATCTGTCTGTAGCTCTTCCAGGGGTGGTGGTGGGGTTCCCCACTGATGTTCTAAATGTTTATAGTCCTTTTGTATAGTAGGCCTATGCAGAACATTGCCTTCTAAAGTAACAATGAATGATACATACTCCTTTGTTTTTTCTGCTTTGAAGAATCTTCATTTTCTTTTTTGATCTGTCAGCAGGATCAGAACATTCCTTTAGCTCTTTGAGCATCTTTAAGGCAGTTGTTTTAATGCCTGTCTCACAGGTCCAATGTCTGGGCTTCCTGATACAGATTTTTTTTTTACTGATTTATCTTGTTCCTTTGGTCCATACTTTCTTGTTTCTTTGTATGCACTGATAATTTTTGTTGAAAACTGGATATTTGAATTTTATAGTACGGCAGCTCTGGAAATCAGATCTTTTTCTCCAGGCTTTACTGTTTGTTTGGTTGTCACAGTGCTGGGGTTCAGCCTGTGTTGAATGCTTAAAGTTTTCTCAGTTCTTTTCAGGGTCTATGTTTTTCCCTGGGCAGGGGCAGTGGCTTTCTAAATTCTCCTATATATGCAGTTTTTTGAATGTCCAAAAAAACAGATGCTATCCCTTTAAATCTCCTAGAAGCCACTTTACCCAGTGGGGGTTGGGAAAATGGGAGCTTGCCTCTGTGTGGACTCCTCTTCTATGATCAGAAGTAGGTATCTGCAATCAGAACTCTAAAATTCAGAGGAAATGCTCTTTATTGGCCACCCTGGCTTTAGCAAGCTGAATCAGAAATAAGGGCTCTAACCCCACAGCAGCCTGTCATGGGGCTGGTGAGTGGGGAATGGGTAGCCACTACTTTGCCAAAGGCTGAAATTCACTAATGTTAACTGTAATTTACCAGTCAGGATTTCCCGTAGAAGCTACAGGTGTTCAAACAGACTCTTATGTCTCAGAATAATCACTTTAGGAACTTTCTGCCAAATGTCTAGGTAGGGAGGTGGATTCCTGGGTCACTCTCTCCATGTCTTTGATTTTTTTTATCCTACTTCCTGGAAGATTCCTTCAACTTTGTCTTCTAATTCTATTCAAAATCTTGAAGTGTTACTTCTGGTACTTTTTTATTTCCAAGTGCATTTTCTGATTTAAATGTATCTGGTTGTTCCTTTTTTGTAATTTTTTTCCATGGGTGAAAAATGAGGATGTCATTTATAGTCTCTTTCAGTGTAATTCTGCTCAATGCATTATCACGGTTTCCTTTGAGTTGTTTTTGCCTGTTTTCTTTCTTTCACGTTGGAGGCTTTCCTGAAACCTCTGGTGATCTTTGACTATTCATATTTAAGAGCTGGGTATTCAAGATCCTATAAAAGGCTGATTGGAAGGTGTTTTAGATACTGTAGCACCATCCAGTAGAAATATGTGAGCCACTTATGTAATTCAGACTTCTTAGTAGCCACTTTTAGAAAATAAAACAGGTAAAATTAAAAATGTATTTTTATTTCACCCCATATATCTATATTATTTCATCATGTAATTAATGAAAAAAATTGAGAAATTTTATATTATTTGTACTGTTTCTAAAACCTAGTGTATAATTTATAATTGCAGCATATCTTAATCCACACACTGAATTTTAATTTGCAATACTTGATTCATATTTAGATTTGTGAAATTTAGAGTTGAAAAGTAGAGTCACATAGTTCTTCCAAACATACTTTGTTGTTCTAAATATACTTAGTTTTCTTATAACTGAATCAAGTATCAAGAATTTTTTTAATATTTGCAACCACATTGACAAAATTGATCATCTTTTTATTAAAAAAAATTGACTTAATTTTGAGGCAGCTGGGCGTGGTGGCCCACACCTGTACTCCCAGTATTTTGGGAGGTGAAGGTAAGAGGATTGCCTGAGCCCAGGAGTTTGAGACCAGCCTGGGCAACTTGGCGAGACCTCATCTCAACACTAAATCAAAAGATTAGCTGGGCGTGGTGGCGCACGCCTGTAGTTCCAGCTACTTGGAAGGCTGAGGCAGAAGGATCACCTCAGCCCAGTAGGTTGAGGTTGCGGTGGCCTTGAGCATGCTACTGCACTCCAGCCTGGGTGGCAGAGTGTGACTCCTACTCAATATAATCATCATCATCATCATCATCATTTTGAGGCAAAATGATGATAAAAGTATATCTAAGTCAGTAACTTCGTCAACTCAGTATTATTAGCATAAAATTTGAAGAGGCATTGCATAAATGGAAACACAACTGAATTTATCAATACCAAAAATCATTCTTCAGATTTTTCTTTTCTTTTTTTTTTTGCAGCCACTATGCAGTGTTAATGATTATGTTTAAAGTTTTCTGCACATTGACTCATTTGAAAAGTGCGTAAAGTCATTTTGTATTATTTTTATTTGAAGTGTTTCAATTGTAAATAAATTCTTTTACCTGTGTACTTAGGTCACAAGTTTTTCCCATTTTAGAAGGTTCAAATGTAGCGTATTCATATTCAGGATGATATTAGCAAGAAAACATGTATCACAGTGCCACTTTTTGTCTTTGATTATTGAATATTTGGCAAGCATTCCTTTTGTTTCAAGGAAATCTTGAATTGGATTTTCTAGTACAGGAAATCTTTATAGAACTCTTTTGTAAATCATCCAAGTATCATTGGTAAGAACACAAATTTATTAGATAGCATTATCTTTTTTTTCAGTAGTTCCATAAACTGGCAATGATAATTCTATAGCATTTGTGCATATGTACTGAAGAATTATAACATCTGTATCGATGACTCTTTTTCTTGGAGTCTGCTTCAGAAAACTGAACACAAATATTTCCAATATGTGTCATACAATAGAATAAAGCAATGAGGGAAAAGTTTGTCTCTTGCTTTAAAATTCCAATATATTTGGTCTTTTGACTTAACACAGCTAGAGTTCCATCCTCATGATAGAAACTGGTTTTTCCATGTCTAACTAAAATTCGTTCATGGATGAAAAATTGTCAAAAATCTCTGCCATGAGTTTGAGCTTTTAAGCAATGAATTGACTTTGTAAATTTGGATGTTCTTTGAGACAGAATATACCCAAAGTTTTCCTTGGGCAGTGACTTACATCACACAATTTGTCTAAAACTAAAGAAAAATACTTGAAAATTTTCAAATTTTGAATCATTAAATCTTTGATATTATTAGAAACATATATATTCTATAAGCAAACTGTATTATGCTCATGTATATTCTGAGCAAAGTTAATGTTTTAATTGTAAATTTCAATTTTTGTAAATGTCTTTTAAAGTCTTTTCCACATAATTTTCTAAATAGATTACAATAACTAAAATGATAATTTCTTTGTGTTATCTCTCTAGCTAAGATTCTTCATTGTATGTATCTGTGCAAGAATCAAACTATTTTATAGCTTGCCCAGTTTACAAACTCAAACCCTGTTAAAAAGTTGTTTAAATTGTTTTTGTTAGAAATTTATCTCATTTCATGTGACTAATTTTGTGGATTTTTTTACTTAAACAAAATCTCAAAGTTATTGCTGAAAAATTATATGTCTTAAATATTGTCTTAAATATTATCTACTGTGTATCTTTATCTTTTGAATACAACAAACAGCTTTGTCATTTTGCTCTGCTGCAGTAAGTTGGAATTGCTGTTCATCATTGAATGTGCACTATATTTCCTTCTGGTGTCTTTTTTTTTCTTGACTGTCAGTCGTAGTACTAGCTTCTATATCTGCACTGAATTCTGCCTCAGTAATATGCCTTTGTTTAAAATTTAAATATTTTTCCATATTTTTTAACCTAGAAAATGATTAAAATATTAGGTATCTGTTTATGATTCTAATACATAGTTATTACTGTAATTTGTGCTGTCTGCATAGGCATACTCGTGCTATCTGCATAAAATATCCAAGTAAACACATTGTAATATTTCATCCTTACATAGAAAAAAAATCATCTGAACTGAATCAGTCTGTTGATACTAATTGGTGATGTGTTTATGTGTAACACTAGAATTAATGCACGTTCATGTACAAGTGTTACAATACAACAATGTCCTATGCGATGCAGTGGCTAAAGTGAATTGTAGTTCTATCAAAACAATAAAATGTGTTGAATGGAAAAATACTCAATTCTGCTTCAGTTTTTTATATTTTGAAATGTGGCACTATCTGCATTTCCATTTCTCAGTAATCTCAAGTGACTGCCATATTGGACAGTACGCAGTTGGAAGACTATTTATTTATTTGAGTTGGAGTCTCACACTGTCACCTAGGATGGAGTGCAGTGACACAGTCTCGGCTACCGCAGCCTTGACATCCTGGGCTCAGGCAGTCCTTCTACCTCAGCCTCCCAAGTAGCTGGGAATACAGGCAAGCACGAGTGCTCCTGGTTTTTGTCTTTTTTTTTTTTAATTGTGGAGTTGGGAGTCTTACCATGTTGCTCAGACTGGTCTTGAACTCCTGGGCTCCCAAAGTGCTGGGATTACAGTCATGAGCCACTGGGCTCGGCCTGTACTATGTTTTTTCAGTCTGATAACCGAGATGGCTACTATGAAGAACAGGCAGGTACTGTAGACAGCATGGATATACTAGACAATGGGATGACTCATGTTCTGAGTGTGATGAAGCAGAATGATGAGAGATTTCATCAGGCTACTTGGTGCACAATATGAAATTTATGAATTGTTTATTTCTGTAATTTTCCATTTAATATTTGTGGACCAAGGTTGACCACAGGTAACTGAAACCATGAAAAGTGAGACTACTGTACTTTGCATAAGGGAGACGGTCTAAAATCTAATTTTAAGTCCAGGGTCTGAGTTAGAACTACTGTCACTTAGTTTTTGTCTCTGGGACCCTAAAGATCAGTGCCTGTTAAACTTTCTTGGAGTAGTGTAATTTTTCCAGAGGGATCTGTGGTTTCTCCAGAGAAGGATCTCCTAATTGGTATGGATATAAACCTGGCTACCATTATGTGGTGGGACAGGAGATGGCATTCATCCCCTTTTATTCAGACTTCCACTTAATCTCCTGGGTTTTTTTGTTTGGTAGAAATGGGGGGTCTTGCTTTGTCGTCCCGACTAGTCTTGAACTCCAGGCCTCAAGTGATCCTCCTGCTTCAGCCTCCCAAAGTGCTGGGATTACAGACAAGTCTGAGCCAGAGCGCCCAGCCTGTAGTCTGTTTTTAGTTTCATCTCATTTTTCTCATTTCTACCCTCCTCCAGGCCCAGGGTACCCAAGTCAATAGCCTTTCAAGTCCTTTTGGTAAAAGCTAATACCCCTTATTTCCTGTCAGGGGTGTGGAAGGATTGATAATCATCTGACCAAACAAGGTAGAAGTGGCATCGTAGGCTCAGACTGCTCTTTATGTACATTTTCAAGCACTGTCCGTCTTTTGTGCCTCTGATTTCCTCCCCACGTTCAGACAGCCTGATGTTTCCACCTCCTAAGTCTTCCCAGTTTCATCAGTACTCCGTCAGAAGGCAGTTGTGCCGTTTTCTACTGTGCTCCGTTAAAAAGTTCCTCTAAACAACCTGTGTCTCTCTAGATTGTTTTGGGTTACACATGTCCTTTCATTTTTTTTAACACCTTTACTGAGATATAATTCACATACCACAAAATTTACCTTTTCAAAGCATACAATTCAGGGGTTTTTAGTATAGTCACAAAGTTGTGCAACCATCACCACTATATATTTTAGTGACACTTTCACTACCCCCAAAAGGAAACTCCATGCCTGTTAGCCATTGTCAGCCTCATCAGCCGTCATCAGCCTCCTCCATTTCCTGACTACTGCTAATCTTCTTTCCATCTCTATAGATCTGCCTCTTCTAGACATTTCATACAAATGGGATCATACACTACATGCCTGGCTTCTTTCACTTAGCATAATATTTTCAAGGCCTATGTATGCCATGGCAGTTATCAGTACTTTATTCCTCTTTTGGCTAAATAATATTCCATTGTAGGGATAGACCACATTTTGTTCATTCATTTGATGAAATTTCAGTTGTTTCTTCTTTTGGTTGTTAGAATATGCTGCTGTAAACATTTATGTACACGTTTCTGTGTGGACATATATTTTAAGTTCTCTTAGGCCTATATCTATGAGTGAAACTGCTAGTTCATGGAATAACTCTATGTTTAACATTTTTAGGAACTGCCAAACTGCTCTGCAAAGTGGCTGTACTATTTTACATTCTTATCAGTACTGTATGAGTAAATTGGTTTTAAAAAAAAACCCAACAGGTGTGGTGGCTCATGCCTGTAATCCCAGCACTTTGGGAGGCTGAGGCGAGAGGATTGCCCGAACCCAGGGGTTTGAGACCAACCTGGGCAACTTGGCAAGACCTTGTCTCTATAAATACATCAAAAAATTTAGCCGAGCATGGTGGCGCACACCTGTGGTTCCAGCTACTTGTAAGGCTGAGGCGGAAGGATAACCTGAGCTTAGAAGGTCGAGACTGTTGTGACTGTGAGCATGCCTGTGACTGTGAGTGAGACTTCAACTTAAAACAAAAAACAAAAAAAAAACCCTCTTTGTTATCACTTGTTATTGTCCACTTTTTTTTTTAAATTACAGTCATCTTGCTGGTGCCTATAGATTTTTTTTTTTTAGTGGAGTTTGTATTTCAGTTTCTTATACTCTGTGTTGTTTTGGTGATTTTCCAGATAAAAGGGCAGAAATTTTTACTACCTTAAAATTGGAAGCCCTGTAGATCTTGTTTAACTTTTTAAATCTGGCTGATATGTTGTCAGTGGTGATATTCTGTCTGGTCCTTTATCTGGGAGCATGTATAAATTAAGGACCTGGTATATACACCAGTTCACCGAACATAAATTCAGGATGCCTGAACTGTAGACTATCACATGCTGGCAGAAATGTTATTTTCCTGCAGTGAGTTGTATCATTAAAAAGTTCAATTAACTACCTGGCAGTGGTTCTACACTATGCTGTAAGCATCAGGCTAAGAACAGTATGTCAGGTATTCTAAATGAATTAATCTATAGTACTGTATTAAAAAGAACACGGTTTAACATTTCATTCCAAAATGGATACATTAATTGTGCATAAACTGAGAGTGTACTTAAAGGCTTTCCAAAACTCCAGCGATAACCAATAAAAAATGTAACGTAAAAAATCTCATTCATGTTAGTGTCAAAACAATGAACCACAAGATCAGTTGAACAAGTGAGTCTAGATACAGAACTAAGCAACTGTAAACGGAATACATATGAGGGGAGACCACCCCAAAAACCAGAATTATCTGTTGGAGGGCAGGCCCCTCGCAGTACATTTGGAATTTGTTTCTCTGGATCAAACAACCAACCAAAGTTTTTAACTGGAAGGTTTGAGAAGGATGCGTCACGATATGCGGAAGAAACATCCCAGGCTGTAGCAAACAGTCTCCTGGCTCTTCACCACAACAGTGCACCTGCCTACACCACAGTGTTCATAGTTTCTGACCAAAAATGGCATGATCTCTATGCCCCACTCTCCCTATTCACCCGATCTCTCCCTGAGCATCTTTTGTTTCCTAGATGAAAAAAAGTCCTCAAAGAAAAACGTTTTGCTGATGTGGAAGAGGTGAAAAAAACAAAAATTTTTTTTTTAATGGCAGAAGCACCTTAAAAGGCATCAAAATTGACAAATTCAAAAACTGTTTTGAGCAGTGGAAAAAGTGTCTCAATAGGTGTATCACATCAAATGGAAAGTTTTGGGGTTTTTTTGAGTTGCAGTCTCACTCTGTCACCCAGGCTGGAGTGCAGAGGCACGTTCACAGCCACCGCAGCCTCCACCTGCTGGACTCAAGTGATCCTTCCACCTCAGCCTTCCAAGTAGCTGGAACTACAGACGCATGCCACCATGCCTCGCTAATATTTTGATTTATTGTAGAGACGAGGTCTTGCCAAGTTGCCCAAGCTGGTCTCGAACCCTTGAGCTCAAGCAATCCACCCGCCTCAGCCTCCCAAAGTGCTGGGATTACAGGCTTGAGCCACTGCACCTGGCCTATATTTTTCTTTTTAAAATCAAAAACTTTTTTTGAGTTGGAGTCTCACTCTGACGCCCAGGCTGGAGTGCAGTGGCACACTCATGGCCACCCCAGTGTCGACCTGCTGGGCTCTGGTGATCCTTCCACCTCAACCTTCGAAGTAGCCAGAACCACGCCCGGTTAATTTTTTGTAAAATCAATTTTATAGCGGTATAATTTATCTCATAATATCCACACATTTTTAAAACACCATTTTAGAGGTTTTTGGGTTTTTTTTACTCTGTCACCCAGACTGGAATGCACACTCACAGTTCACCAGTCTCAACCTGGACTCAGGTAATCCTCCCACCTCAACCTCCCAAGTAGCTGGGACTACAGATGTATGCTACCATGCCTGGCTAATTTTTTTATTTTTATTTTTTTCAGTAGAGATGAAGTCTTGCTGTATTGCCCAGGGTGGTTCCCAATGCCTGGGCTCAAGCTATCCTCTTGCCTTGGTCTCCCAGGGTGCTAGAATTACAGGTGTGAGCCACCATGCCTGGCCCTGATCAGACCCTCTATAGGTAACTATCTCCTGTCACTACGACTCCCTCTCCTGCAGATGCTCCTTCATTCCACTCAAGCTCTGACATCCTGCATCTTCCCTCACTCTTGCTTCCCCTCGTGCGTGGTTCTCTTCCTGCCAAAGTTCTTGCAGCTCCTGCTGAGCCACGCTGCCACACAGAAGCTCCACTTTTGCTCTGGCCTCCACGCTAGGCTACCCCATGCATGAGCACCTCTTCATCCTCTTTGGTGTCCCACCACTGGGTCACTCCCACGTGGGGTCTCTCCTCACCCTGCTTGGGAGCACATACCCCATGCCAGGACACCTCTTCATGTGGACGCCCTCATTACTCTGCTTGGGCTGTTACACTCCATGCTGGGCTCCCCCCATGCATGTTGCCCTGCTTACTCTGCTCAGACTTTGACTTCTTGCACCACGCCGGCCTCCCATTCAAATGCCCTCCTCACCCTGCTTGGACTCTGACACCCTTCATCAGGTCATGCTCTCCCTCCTCCACCCGCATCAATGACTTCACTCTTCTTGACACACATGCTGGGGAACCCTGCTATGACTCAGAAGCTGGATTCATTCTGCTTGAGCTCAGCTCCTCATATCAGGCCACAACACACCACCCAGGCCCTCCCTCTTCCTGCTCACAAGTGTACACACACACAGACACAGCATTGGGACTCTGCCAGGCAGCTTGCCTCCGTGCATGACCTACTCACCCTGCTTGGGACCACTGAAGCTGCCCCATCTCAAGCCCCAGCAGACACTCACTTTGCTCTGCTTCATCTAATTTCTTTAGGACTGAAGAGTTTGGCAAGGGAAGAGGGCATAAAAGGGCAGGGACCTTTTTTCTATTACCCTGTCCTATGGGCACTCCTCAGTTCTCTTCCCTGGAGATAAACCGTATTAGTCGTTTATTACATCTCTTCAGAGTTTTTATACACTCTTCCCCACCCCACAGTTTCATTGTACTATAATTTATTTAACCCTTTCTATCAAGGCAGAATTCATCAATAGAATTACAGCTTTCTGATCGATATTAAATCTTCCTAAGGGCATAGTGCCTTTCAATGTGTTCAAGTCATCTTTTGTGTTCCTCGGTAACGTTTTAGAGCTTTCTTCATATAAGTTTTGCACAATCTTTGTAGGTGTGTAAGTATTCCCATGTGTTATCTTTTGCAGCTGTTTTAAGTGACAGACTCCTTCCTTGGTCTGTTACATTATTAGACTCTTACCTGCAGAGGCTACTGGCCTGAGACTCCTGTACACCAGCAATGAATATTTCTTCTGGTCTAGTCACAAGCAATAGGAGTGCTAATCTTATGACTTCAAATTCACTGATATCAGCAGGGAGACAGCTGACACTTATTGAGTACCTAATAGGCTTTATGCTGGTGTTTTAAATAAATGTGCAAAATGTATGAAACAGATGTTATTATCTTTACCTTAAGATGAAAAATCAGCCAGGTGCAGTGCCTAAGCCTGTAATCCCAGCACTTTGGGAGGTGAAGGCAAGAGGACTGCCTGGGCTCAAGACCAGCCTGGGCAACTTGGCAAGACCTCGACTTTACAATAAATCAAAAAATTAGCCAGGCATGGTGGCACACGCCTGTAGTTCCAGCTACTGAGAAGATTGAAGTGGAAGAATTGCCTGAGCCCAGCAGGTTGAGGCTGTGGTTGCTGTGAGCATGTCACTGCACTCCAGCCTGGTGGCAGAATGAGACTCTGACTCAAAAAAGATGAAAAATTAGATGTCTAAGGTCACAGAGGGAGTAAGCTTTCAGACTCCAAAGCCATTATTTTCTACCACAACCCAGAAGGCGTTATAGTGGGCAGTGAGGTGACTGGTGGTTATTCATTATAAAATTTGTATTATTTGTCACTTTAATTATAAGCCACTTAAATGTATTTTATTAAGTAGGTCAAACTCATTGCAGTTACTATTTCTTAGGTAATTAAGGGAGTATACACTTTTGCTAAATGGTGAAAAGCAAATTGTGTAATCATCCAAATTATCTTCAGATTCCATGTGTCTTTTTTTTTATGCTTTCACTATTGTTTTCCCCAAATTATCTCCTTTCAGCATTCCCATAAATGCAGCTGGCATATTTTCAAATCCTTCAGTGATATATTCATGGTACTGGATTTTACCCTGTATCAAAACAACAGCAAATTTTAAAAGTTAATGTAATATTCCCAATGATACACTCTTTTCATTCTAGCAATAAATTCATCAGGTACATCATGGGAACCTTGAAAATAAGAGATGGAGGGCCTGTCCTCCATGAATTTGAAGTCAGTTTGAGGCAAGATCTATATACATAGTGTATGTAACAGATTACAAAGCACACATAAGAAGCATTTAATAATAGGTGTCAGATCACAGTGAGAAATGTCACAAAATAGTGATTAGGCAATTTCTAAGTAAGTTGCATAGTAAAGTTTAATAACATGATCTCAGAAGAGGTGGAGTACCTTTCACTACCTCTATTTGGTAACTGAAGAGGTGGATCTCATTCAGAAAAAGATAGTCTTAATAATCTGTCTCCTCTTTAATCCAAGTTTCTTTCAGTATGTGTTTAACATTTATTTGGGAGTGTAGGAAGGAAGGATTCATGTTACTGAGGAAAGTTTTTCATCTCTCTTCTTACTACAAAGCATAGGCTACCAAGTGGGACTAATTTACATTTTCAAATATTTTAAAGGGTTTTATATAGAGATCTGTTACGTAATATCTATTTTTCCCTAATGCAGTCCAGTGAAAAGTTTAGCACCCTTTATGGATTCATGGACAAGATTAATTGCTTGAAGTCACTCAATTAGAATGTAGGGAAGCTGAGATTTGAACTCTTGACTTGAAAGCTTTAACTTAATCTTACTCTTGAAGAAGCAAAGAATCTGGATAGGGTAGAAAGTCAGAATCCAGTTTAAAGGTTAACAATACAGAATGAAGGCCGGGTGTGGCAGCTTATGCTTGTAATCCCTGCACTTTGGGAGGCTGAGACAGGAGAATTGCTTGAGCCCAGGAATTTGAGACCAGCCTGGGCAACATAGCAAGATCTTGTGTCTACAAAAAATCAAAAAGCTAGGGCAACCCCCTCGGGTCCCCTCCCACTGTGGGAGCTTTTCTGTTCTCAATAAATCCTGCTTTCTAAAAAAACAAAAAAGTCAGCCAGGCGTGGTGGCTGTGGTGAGTCATGATCATGCCACTTCTCTCCAGTTTGGGTGACAAAGTGAGACCCCCAACTAAAAAAAATATACATATATGTATATGAATATATATGAATAATATTATGGACTGAATTGCAGCCCCTCCCACCCCCAAATTTATGTTTAAGTCCTAATTCCTAGTACCTCAGAATGTGATTATATTTAGAGATAGAGCCTTTCATTACGGTAAAATGAGGTCATATGGGTGGACCCTAATCCAATTTGACTAAATATTTGGAGGGCTGGGGATACATCCAAAGGCACTTTTAGCAAAGATTTGAAGGAGGTGAGAGAATTAAGCAAGCACTTACAGAAGGGTGGGGTAGAGGTGGAGGGGACTTGACTGAGTAAACAATGGCATGAATACTAAGAAATAAAGTCAGAGGATTCAGGACCAGATTATAAGCACTTTGGCTTACTCTAAGTGAAATGGGGAGGGATTGGAGCATAATAATAAAATGATTTGATTTATGCTTTAAAACAGGAGTCCCCAAACCCCAAGCCATGGACCGGCAGTGGTCTACGGCCTGTTAGGAACTGGGTCGCACAGCAGGAAGTGAGTGGTGGGCGTGTGAGCAAAGCTTCTTCTGTATTTATAACTGCTCCCCATAAATCGCATAACCTCCTGAGCTCTTCCTCCTGTCAGATCAGCAGTGAAAAGCCTGCTTCCATTTTCAACATACTATCTTTGTGAAACAGGGTTTTCTGCAGTGACAGCAACCAAAGCGAGATGACGGAGTAGACTGGACATAAGCAACACACTTCAGGTTTCACTGTATCCCATCACCCCCAGATGGGACCATCTAGTTGCAGGAAAACAAACTTAGGGCTCCCACTGATTCTGCATTATGGTGAGTTGTATAATTATTTCATTATATATTACAATGTGATAATATTAGAAATAAAGTACACAATAAATGTTATGCACTTGAATTATCCCAAAACCATTCCCCCCATCCCACCCAATCCATGGATCCATGGAAAAACTGTCTTCCATGAAACCGGTTCCTGGTGCCAAAAAGGTCTGGGACTGCTGCTTTAAAAGATCGCTCTGGCCATTGTGTTGGGAATTGTCTATAGGGGTGCAAAGGTGAGAGGCCAGGTAGGGTCTACTGCAAATATCCAGGCTATTGGGATGGTAGCCTAGACCAAGGCGGTAGTAGAGGAGGTGGGAGAAGTGGTCAGATTCTGTATGTATTTTGAATGTTGAGCCACTAGAATCTCCTGATAGATTAAACATGGGTATGAGAGAAAGAAAAAAATCAAGGATGACTCCAAGGTTTTTGCACTGAGAAACCAGAAGGATAGAAATGCCATAACAGAGATGGTGGAGGCTGAATAGGAAGCAGGTTTGGCAGGAAAGATCGAAACATTTACTTTTCATGTTAGGTCAGAGATATATATTAGGCACACAGGTGTAGCTATTGAGCAGCTGGATATACCAATCTAGAGTTCAGAGGAGAAATCCAGGCTGGAGATAAAAATTTGGGAGCTGTCAGCATGCTGATCGAATTTGAAGCCACAAATCTATCGATAAGGGATAGATAGAGTATGGGTAGAGAAGGAAAGAGGCCCAATGACCATGCCCTGGGGCACTCTATTGTTAATTTGGAGAAAAGAAGAGAAGCTAGCAGAAGAGTTTGAAAAAGACCAATCAGTGAGGAAAACCAAGAGCTAAGGGGAAGTCATGGGAAGAAAGTATGTCAAGGAGAGTAACCACTTTGTCAAATATTTCCCACAGCCAAGTGATACTAAGAATCAACCACTGGATTTTACAATGTGAGGGACACCTGTGACCTTGACAAAAGCCATTTTGGTAGAATGGCAACAGTGCAAAAGCATGATATGTGGGTTTAAGGAAGAACGGAAAGAGAGGAACTGCAGACAGTGAATATAGACAGCACTTTCGGGTGTTTTGTTATAAAAGGGAGAGCCTGTATTTGCAGTGGAAATGAGGTCTAGAGAGAGTCGTTTTGTTCTGTTTTTCTTTTCAAGACAGGAAAAGTAATAATGTTTGTATTCTAAGGGCCATGACCCAATAGAGAGGGAGAAACAGATGATGCAGCAGAGACAACTTGGAAGTATTGGTAGAACGACAGTGTAGAGAAGCAAAAGGGAATGGGAGCTGGTATACTGTTGGAGGGGGTAGCCCTGGAGCCCCTTACCTCTGAGACCCATTTCAGCAAGTCCTTAAGCGCTTGTTGGCGGGCATCTCCTTGCCAGCGGTTGACGAGGAACCCTTCCATGCGGAGTTGCTGATAGATAATAATCTCTGGGGGAGGGCCTGTGAAGAGAATGGTATATTTGGATGACAGGATCCGGAGAGGTGGCCGTGGTGAAAGCACAAGCAGTACAGGTCACCATCACTGTTCTGCCATCTCTCCCTTCCATTTTCTCCACTCCTTTCGGATCCACAGGACTCCTAAGTAATCAACATTGTGGTAGGCAGAATAATGGCCCCAAAGATGTCCACATCTGAAATGAATGTGAATATGTTACCTTATGTGGCAGAAATAATTACTTGCTTCTGAGCTATCCTAATGGTGGAGTATGTTAGATTTTCTGGGAATCAGCTGCAGGGCAGAAACCCATCTAACTAAAATGGAAAGGACAAGGCCAGTGGACACCTCAAAGACCTAGCTGAGCAGCTGAACTTCCAAAAACTAATCCCTAAAAAGACTAGATCAAGTTACTGTATCCAAAATACAAAATATCTGGCTATACATAATTGGAACATGGTGCTTAGCTCAATCGTCAGGCAGATGATTTCCCATGATTCCAGCTTAGCATCAATTCGAAAAACCTAGGGGGATGAAAGTCCCTAACAATAAGATTGCCAAGTGAATCTGCAGTTTCCTTCTGGGAGAAGTCAGTGTCTTTGGTTTTTCACAGACCAACAGGGAATCTACAAGATGTTCTTCCTTAGATACTTCCTTTCTAGCCCACCTGTCTCATTGCAGTTGTGGTGCTTGTTATCTAGTGGGACTATAAGGTTTCATTCCCGTTAGTCAAGCCCATCATAGACTAAATAACCAATTGACTTATGGTTGCCTAGTTCCTGATTATAGACTGAAAGATTCCCTTTTTTTATTTGGACGATGGGCAAATCTGTACTCTTTCTAACAGCACAGAATCAGTAGCAGAAAAGGACTCTGCATGAAGAGTTCAGAAGACTGGTCTTTGTTGAGTCTGTTGCTAACCTCCCAGCCATTCATCTCTCTACCTGTGAAATGAGAGACCTGTACAGGATCTCTCGCAGGATGGGGATTTAATGAGTATGGTTCTCTGGTTGATAGTGCTTTTGTACCTCTGTGAGTATGGAGGTAGGAGGGGGCAGTTTTGGCATAAGAGAGCAGAGAAGTAGGGGAAGGAGGGCATGGCAAGGCACCAGAGGAACAAAACAAGGATAGTCAGGGAACGGAGAAGTGCATACTTCTCTCCCTTTCAGCGGTGATTTTCCGCTGGTGAGACCAAGGTACCCTGCTGCTCTAGGAAGCACTATCCAAGACTTTTGAGGGACACAACAGCCTGCTCCTCCCTTGACCCATATCAAGTCTCCCTCTACCCACTCCCACACCTCCAGCAATATCCCTAATATCCTGAAGAACCGTCATATTTTATGAGCCAGACCAAGGCGTTTTGTTTCTAAATCAAATCATGGCTGTCTTTTTACAACTTTGCAGAAAATAATAGGCAAAAAACCAAAAATTTTTAGCAATGATTTCTTCCATATTTTGGGATCCTGCTACTTACCTACATCAGTACAAGCTGATTAGCACAAAATACACGAAATTATATATATATATTTTTAGTCAGGGTCTCACTTTGTTGCCCAGACAGGATTGCAGTAGCACAGTAGCCTTGAACTCCTGGACTCAGATGATCCTTCCACCTTAGCCTCCCGAGTAGCTGGGACTACAGGTGCATGCCACCACACCTGGCTACTTTTTTTTAAAATTTTTTGTAGAGATGAGGTCTTACTATGTTGCCTAGGCTGGTCTCAATCTCCTGGGTTCACGCAATCCACCCACCTCAGCTTCCCAAAGTGCTCGGATCACAGGCATGAGCCACTGCACCTGGCCTCTTTTAATATGTTGATAGTCACTGGCCTATACCACATCATGAATCTTCTCCTTGTCCAGTCTTCCTACATCTGTGATCATGTGCATATGCTTGTTACCTGGGGGAAGTGGGCCAGTGCTGTTATATGTAGAGATGGCCCCACATATAGCGATTCTTCCAAATTTCTTCATCTGGGGAATAACAATGTTTGAAAACTCTCCACCTACCTAAACAGGAAAACAAAAACAAAAACAAAACCTTGAGAATCATGAGGTCACGATCATTATTTCACAATACTTATTTTGGCGGCAAGAAACTGACAATTAGCAAAATAGAGCTGAAAGTTACAGTTAGAAAGACATTAGAAACAGGCATTTCTACTTGGCTCTAAGAACATGCCTTTTATAACTTATACATTTTACTTTACTATAGATTGAGTTTCTCTGATGAGTCCAATGATCTTATTGCCCCATAATTTAAAGGCATGGAAAAATACTCAAAATGTATATGAAGAACAAAGTTGGAAGACTCACACTTTTTGATAGCAAAACTTACTACAAAGCTAAATTAATCAAGACAGTGTGAGAATAGAAATACAGATAAATGGAACTAAATTGAGAGTTTAAAAATACTTAGGACCAACTGATTTTCCACACAAGTGCCAGACAATTAAATAGGGGGAAAACAGGCTGGGCATGGTGGCTCACACCTGTAATCCCAGCACTTTGGGAGGCTAAGACAGGAGGATTGTTTGAGCCCAGGAGTTCAAGACCAGCCTGGGCAACATAACAAGACTTTGTCTCTACAAAAAAATTAAAAAATAAAGTTGGGCATAGTGGCACATACCTGTAGTCTTGCTACTCGGGAGGCTGAGACAGAAGAACTGCCTGAGATCAGGAGGTTGAGACTGCAGTGAGCCATGATTGTGCCACTGCACTCTAGCCTGGGCTATAGAGACCAGGACTCAAAAAAAAAAAAAAAAAAGGAGGGAGGGAGGATTGTCTTTTCACCAAATAGTATAGAACAACTGGATATTCACATGCAAAGAATAAAATCAGACCTCTTCCTTAAACCATACACAAAAATTAACTTAAAAATATATCACAGACCTGAATGTAAGAGCGAAAACCGTGAAAGTCTTACAAGATAACAGAGTAAATCTTCATAGCCCTGAGTATGACACAGCTTTCTGAGACATGACACCAAAAACTCAAGCAACTAAAGAAAAAGCAATAAATTGGGCTTCATCAAACTTTAAAACTTTTGTGCTTCAAAGGCTGCCATTAAGAAAGTGAAAGACAGCT
>CAUYQG010232511.1:0-13328 GCA_963574415.1 Tarsius wallacei | reverse complement strand
CCTTCAGACATTATCACTTACTGTGATATTGTTTCCACTGTTAACTTTTGCTGCTTTCTGTTTTTCTTTCTTTTTTTTCTTTTTCTTTTTTTTTTTTTTTGAGTTGGCATCTCACTCTGCCGCCCAGACTGGAGTGCAATGGCCGCTCCTGGCCACTGCAGCCTCGACCTGCTGGGCTCTGGTGATCCTTCCGCCTCAGCCTTCCAAGTAGCTGGAACAACAGGTGTGCGCTACCACGCCCGACTAATTTTTTGATTTATTGTAGAGAGGAGGTCTCGCTTGCCCAGGCGGGTCTCGAACCCATGGGCTCAGGCAATCCACTCACCTCAGCCTCCCAAAGCTCGGGATTACAGGCTGAGCCACTGAGCCCGGCTAACTCTGGGCTTCTTATTCTTGACACTGTTGACATTGGGAGCTAGGTAATTCCTTACTGAAGGGCTGTTGTGTGCATTACAGAAAGTTGAGCAGCATTTCTATACATTAGGTGTCAGTAAAACTCCCTCCCTAGTCACGACAGCAAAAAATGTCTCCGGGTATTACCAAATGTCCCCTGAGGGGGTCATCATCCCATATGCTGAACTTCCCACTGTGACTGAGACACAAGTGTCCATCTCTCAGCCACATCACACATCTGCTTGTCACATCTGACTTAACTCAGCCTGAGTCTCTATCCATTCTTAGCATAAGAAAAGATAATGGGATTCACTTTAAGAACAGGTGTACTCCTAAAATGTTTTTCATAAGCACAAGGATATAATGGTTTTAAGATGTTCATCCTTGGCTAATAAAATCTTATTTTTCCCATTTGCATTCATTAGGAAGTTATGACCATGATTATATTAAGTATAATATCCTAATAAATTCTTGCCCAAAGATGTAGCAAAACATATCAAGAGAAATTAAAATTTTCTCTTCAAATTTGAAAAATGCAACTCAAATCCTAAAATAAAAATGTATTTGGGGTGGGGAGGCTTCTAGGCATGCTTAGCCTTCACACAGTAACTTAAAGGTGTCAACGGAAAAGATGTGAAAGCTGGGATAATGCCAGGGCTTAAAAATCCAATGCTTCCCAGGGATCAGTCGATGCAGGACACTTCTGGCCTGTAGGGTCTTTGTAGGGATTAGAAAGAGACACCCCCCCCAGGGGCCACACATTAAATTCTTAAAAAGCTCATATTGGTGAGGAGAAGGCGCCATTGTGTGAAGAAAAATGCCTCATGCCTCCAGGTGAAACCAGTGTGCTGCCTTCACCTGATGACTTTATGGGGCATCCTGATTTTAGGGTGCAGAGCTCCTACCTATCATCAGATGTCCTCAAGGTAGAAAGACAAGGTCTTCCTTCCCCCATCTATCTGCCTAGATCTCAGAGACCTGGCCTCTCAATTAAGGCCTGAGCCCATCGCCACAGACTATTTCCCCATCATAGACAGGTGACTTGTCTCCTTTGGATTTGGCCCCACCCTCCACTGACTCCTAATGTTCAAGATTTAGAAACCTCCTGGTTGGACCCACCAGAGTGAGGAGAGAAGAGACAGAAGTCCCACGGGAGTGTGGTGGGGAGCCTCAGCTGCGGAGATGGACCATCGAGTCATTCTAGATGATCGCCAGCTAGGTGACTGGACATGTCCCTTCACATCTTAGGGCCTCAGTTTCCTCCTCTGTAAGATGAGGTAATGCTAGAACTCACTTTATAGGGCTCTTACAAAGATGAAATGTGATCATTTCTATAAAATACTCAACATGATGCCCAGCACCTAGTAAAACATTCAAATAAATAGAGCTATTATTTTTTCATTAAAGTTTCTATTTTGAGATAATTGTAGATTCACGTGCAGTTGTAAGAAATAATACAGAGAGATTCTATGCATGCTTTACCCACTTTCCCTGAATAGCAACATCCTATAAAACTGAAACATAACATCCCAAATAGGGTACAATCAAGATGCAGAACAGTTCCATCACCACCAGGAAGCTCCTGGGCTATTATCTGTATTATCCTCCAAAGTTGGCAGTGGCTAAGTATTTTGGGGATTGTTGGCCTGGGGGGTGAGGGGCAGGAAAAGAACATTTGTCACATTACAGAGAATAGAAACCATATTTTAAAAGTCTCCGCCCCTGATTTTTAAACAGCTAATACACATATATAATTTAATACAACCACTCAGGACTCTCCGTGAAATCCAAATCACCAAGTACACGTAATGATGTCACTGATTTTGCATCAAAGAACTGAAGTCAGTTCCCTATCACTTGAGGACAGAAAGAGTACAGCTTAGACCATCATTCTGTAAATAGACTCCTAAGCACAGAAAGAAGTTAGAAAAGTCTCTATCCTGCTTGGAATCCTCCCGTGGGCCCTGTGACCACTTAGAATAAATCCTGACTTATAACCTTTGAGACGCTATGTTATCTGGGTCCTACTTTCCTCTTGGATTCATACACTAGCCCATCCCATCTCTCTTGCTACATGTCTACCACCATGGCCACCCCTTATTCCTCGGTTACTCCAAGGTGGTTGGGGTCCCCAAACTGTTCCCCCCACTAGTCTGATAAGTCCCGCTGCGCATCCCTGCATGACTGGTTCCTTAGCAACACTCACTTCTCGGCCAAACACCTTCATTGTCAGCTCTGCTTCAGATGAGCACCCGACCACACGCCTCTCCGTCACTTTCTCCCCGGAATTCTGGTTTCTGTGGCTCCTTGTTGATCCTCTGTCTTCCCTAACTGGAATGCAAACCATGAAATCTAAGCTCTTGCCTGTCTTCTCCATCCTTTTACTTTTAACACTTGGAATGGTTGCTGGTATGAATTAGGTGCTCTTGGAATATCTGTTAAATTACTGAATGAAAAAGTAACAAGAAGGGAAAATGACTTTTAAAAAAATGTCTTATTTTAAAGATGTGGGTTAAGGGTTAAGGATACAAATGTTCATTATGCAGGTACCTTTGTTGATGGTCATTTGGCTAAAGGGTTTACTACTAAAGGTCTTAGATAAGTTGAG
Source organism: Tarsius wallacei (assembly GCA_963574415.1). Lineage (NCBI taxonomy): Eukaryota > Metazoa > Chordata > Mammalia > Primates > Tarsiidae > Tarsius > Tarsius wallacei. The sequence goes on along the minus strand of CAUYQG010232511.1, from coordinate 10,327 downwards.
TTAATCAGGGATCTATCCTCTCTTGCTTTGTTCCTACTGCAAACAAAACAAAACAAAAAACCCGAACCCAAACAAACAAAAAACCCACAACTGCTTGATTGGTTACCAACAAAGCTATTGTGAGGAGATGGTTAACTAAACATTTGTAGAAAGAACTTGAAGATCAAACGTTATTCAGTTAACAGATATGGATCTTGCATTGAGAAGTTGTCAGCAAAACAGAAAACTGGACGTGTCTTCTAAGTACGATTTACGGATGATCTCTAGCACCAATTTCAGTTTCCAAACACTGTTTCTTCAAGAATGATAAATGTGTAAAGTCTGATCCATCCCCATTTCTAGTACCATTGTTCTGGTATGGACAATATTTGGAGACAGAGGTATCCCTGTCTGGAAAAAAAACACGCCCAACCAGGTTTCTACTAAAAATCTACCTAGGTGGCACAGACCTCTCAGACAAATGGTGTTGCGTCTCTGCTCTGCCTTGGATTTATTTGATGTACCTCTCTGAGTGTCCATTCATTTAACCTGTAAATCAGATAAAATGACGGCACCTCTCTCATAAAGATGTTATGGGGATTAGATGAGATAAATCAGTGAAGCGTTAACACAGAACACAGAGCCTCAAGTAGAGTAAGTTAATGTCACTGCTAACCATACAGAACATTTTACATTTTGTCAGAACAGTGGTCTGCTGTTAAATACTTAACCGCTAGCTCTCTGAAAAAGTGAAAAAAGCCTTGGTTTACAGTGTTTGCCCATTCCCACGGTGTAAACAATCATGTCGTGACTGATATCAAGCTACAAATAATGAACACGGAGTTAGAAGGAGATGTTAACAATCATCTCATGAGAGCGCCCTAACCACTGGGTTAGAGGGTACAATGTTCTCTTCTTAGTCTGAGCTATAAATATCAAAACCAGATTTTTTTGTGACATATAACTTTGAAACTCTGAAACAGGAATCACTCAGGGAAAACTAAAATCAAAGTCTAGCACAGAAAAAAAAGGTCAATTGGTATGTTAGTAGTAGGACTCTACTCAAAATTATTCCTAAGACTCAGGCAAGAAATCACAATTTATAGTCCAGTCCTTGAGGACAAGAAACAGGGTGAGAGGTTATACATTCAAAGAATAAAATACATTAGTAGTTTCCCTGCTAAAATTAAGGGCACAGGATAAGTGTTGAGTTCAGTTTTTGAATAAACCAAGGGGAAAATGGCAGAAGTTAGTTCGTTTGAGGATAATTCATGTGTACAATTGATAACACTAACTTCTAGGGGAGAGCTCTGGGCTAGAAAAGGTACACAGTTGTACAGTGGTACGACTAGAGTGATGGGTGAAGCTATGGGTTTGATCAAGATTGCCAAGGGACAGAATAAGAAAAAGAAGAAAGAAAGAAAGAAAGAAAGAAAGGAAGGAAGGAAGGAAGGAAGGAAGGAAGAAAGGAAGGAAGGAAGAAAAGAAAGGCTCAGTTTGCAATTATAAGGAGAGGAGTCCATAAGTGCTTCTGAGGGAAATGTACTCCAAGAGACAGAAAGGGAACTAACTGGAAAAGTTAGTGTCACAGAAGCCAAGAGAAAAGAGATTTGCCACATTACATGAATTTTCTTGATCCTGCAATCTGCCCATGACCCTCGGGCCTGACTTTCACTTTAAGCTATTAACCCTGTGAAGTCATTTTTACTGTGGTACAACAACACCTGCACACGGCAGTATTTCCTGTTGAGGATTTGGGGCTGCTGAACTAGGTGAAGCCTCTGATAATTTCCTGAGAACACAGGACATGTGGCAAATAGCAACAAGGACACCCACTCTTGAAGAGCATGGCTACAGAGATTAGGATTTTTATCATCCCCTCCCCCACCATGCCTTTGTTCTCTCTTCATCAAACCCACGTGTAAACACTGCACATGAATCTCTCCCTTCCTGACCTCTCTCCTTCCCTTCCTTGTACTTGCTGGTGGGAACATTCTGGGGCTGTGAGTAGAGTAAAGCCAGCGGTCTCTCCCGGTGCTCAAACCCCCGCCTCTGATCTCATTAGCACCTGCTGATCAGGAAGGACCCTCAGTCAGAATACATCAATCTTCCCCTTCAAATTCATCTCACCTTCTTACTCGCCCCTTCATACTTTCTCTCCCCAACAACCTGGTGTTTCCTGGACTTCAGAATGGAGTGTGTGAAGCAGAACAAAAGACCCTAATGCGTGGGTGACATTTAAAGAACAGCAGCTCTCTTTGAAGCATCATCTGTCCTTTGGAAGCATGTTTTATTATTTGCTGTGACTCACAGCTGAAATCTGGGGGATGCATTTATGCTCTCCTGTTTCTGGGTTCAATACTGAAGTGATATTTGGCTTGTCCACCTAAAGGACCTAGGTGGGATGGCCCCCGGAATGGTGAAAGCCAATTCCTGTATCTATGATTAAACTTAAAATAAACCAAATAGTTTTAAAATGACATAGATAATAACTTCTCAGTTTCCAAAGACTTCATAAAAACTCTAAAAGTATTCCAGTGGAAAATAGATAATAAACCAAGTATTTAAAGATGATTTAATATTAGTGTGTGGGGGGTGATCCCCAATTCTGAAACATGCACAGGTTTAACAAACCTTTCGGTGTGGCAGATACTCCCATTAAAAAAAATAAATTAAAAATGATGGCAGCATGGCCTTCACCCTTAAGATGTTCAGAGTGTAGCAGAAAGGAGAACAACTGGATTATGACACTAGTGTGGGGCATGTGCTGTACAGAAGCACAAAGTCATTAAATCTGCTTTTCACATTTCTGGCTCTTCACAACTCAGCCACTGAGGTCCCCAGATGGAAGCTTATCCCAAGCCTCCAAGTACATTACTTCTGGGGCAGAATATGTATCCCCAGTCTCTCTCCCACCCCACCCGCAGACTTCCTTCTAGTGGGCTTAAATTAAATGACCTGCTAAACCCCTTCCCCTCTCCTTTGTTCACAACTAGATATGTAAATAAGTTCTTTCCTCCTTTCTAGATGGCATAGATGAAAATTATTCCCAATTCTAAATTCCATAGTGTCCCCCTATCTGCAGCCAGATACCGTCTCAAACATTCCTATATCCATTCCCACTACCACCTCCAAATCTAATCAGATATGCTTCCTGGTTCATGCCAGTCATCTACCCAGGATGCTGAAGCCATCCCAGTTCTTCAGTGGAGACGCATGTGCAAAGGCACTGAGGCAGAGAGGTGCATGAGGGAAACGGTGAGAAGTTCAGCATGGCAGGAGCAGAAGAGGTATCTGTAAGGATTGGAGTCGAAGGAGAGGGAGGACTGGAAAAGAAAACAGGTGGCAATATCCCATCTGGACTCATTCTGAAGTCAGCGGAGAAGCATTGAGAGTTTCTGTAAGGAACTGATCAAGTCCAGTGTCAAGCCTCTGGCAGCAACACTGGGGAAGAGTCAACACAGGTGCCTCAAAGCCAAAGGGTAGTCTCACCTGTTCAGAACTAAGAAAATGGCACTAAAGATGAAACCAAGGAAGACATATTTCATGGCTCAAACCAGTAGAAATTGGTGATTGCTTCTAAAAAAATATGTTCGGATGGAGATGAATGAGCCACAGAAAAGTATGGAGATGAGGAAGAATGCTGGGCTAACGGCAGGATTAAGAGGGTACAGAATCTCACGGAGTGCAGAAGTCGGCAAAGCAGGAAATCAAAATGAGGCTGCTGATGAGGGTAACATTAGAAATGTGGTGTTTGCAAATGCAGGTAGAAGAACAGTTGAGGAAGAAAATAATCCTATACCCTTCTGACAGGGTGGAGATAACAATTTGCTAAAAGAAAAATTGTATGTCTTTTCCAAGTTTTCACATAAAATGTTCCACAGGTTAATTTTTAAAGCTTTCCCCACCCCCAGAAATGTTAGTGGATACCAGCTTCTTGTTTTTATCAGTGATTCCAAAACTAATGCATTTGGAGAAAAAATATATTCCAGTCCAAGTAAATAACAAAATTAAAACCCATTCTAAAATCTTGACTATAGCAATAAATAAGAACTAATTCTGGTTGAGACAAAAATCCTGGCGAAACAAGAAATAAGAATTTGATTAGGTTTTTAATATGCTGAAAATAAATTTAAATTATATTTCAAAGCTCAAGCTCTCGTCCTGGTTAATGTCCCCTGCATGGAGAAGCAATTTGAATTTACATTTCAAACGAAAAAGCTAATTATTTAGTTAACAGATGACCCCTTGATTACAGGTGCGAAAAGACCACATCTATTAACTTTAAATCTAGATGGATTTCTCAAGTTTTACATTCGAAAGGAGGCTAGCTCAGCCTCAGCACTTGTTTTCTTTAGTACCTCTGATCAAAGACTGAGACATTACTTAAATTTAACACTTGTCTGTCAATGCTGAAGTGCAAGGGAAAAGATGATTCATAAATTTTTAAATTATCCTTTCCTGTTATGGATTTTCTCAGCATTTAAATTTCAGCTGAATAGCGCTGGTATCATTTCTCCACCAAAACTTCTTGTCATGGTTTCCTACAAAGCAAAAATCTTTGAAGACACATTGGGAAGTGGCACTCCTGGTCGAATAAGTCTGGATAATGAGTTCAGAGGTAAAGAAATCAGCTTAACATTGGTCAACTCAGGTTTTTCAAAATTGTTTGATCATGGGACTTTTTTGTTTTGTTTTGGCATTGTATACAGAAAAGAGCTAATATAGCAAGCAAGTAAGAGACTGCTACCCCTAGAAAGGCCAGCCTGCAAAGTGGGCTCTAGGCTGGTATCTGGGAGCTTGGATTTTGGGAGGGTTTCCACCATTCTTAACGGATAAGAGTGGCTCACTGTGGTTACACTGTGCAAATAGATATGATTTACGTTGGACACCTGCTTTCTTTTTGGGAGTCAGGAATTTTGGCACATATCAGGCAGTGGGTGCCTATGTGACCAGATCCCAGGAAGTCTCTGAGGAGCTTCCCTTGTAGACAGCATTTTTCACTTGCCATAACTTATTGCTAGGAGAATTAGGCATGTCCTGTTTGACTCCATGAGAGAGCACTCTTGGAAGCTCGTGCGTGGTTTCTCCTGGACACTGACCATGTGCCTTTTTCCTGTGCTGAATTTACTTGGAATTCATTCATTGTAATAAATTTTAGTAATTAATCCAACTATATGCTGAGTCTATGAGTCTTCCTAGCAGATCACCAAACTTAAGGGTGGTATTGGGGACCACTGACACTCACAGCATTTGTTAATAGTGTGCCAGAACTAGGGTTCCAAGGAAAATACTTAGAGAAACACTGATCAATCATATAGATTGAGAGAATGTATGTTAAACACTGAGCACAGTTTCTAGTAGGCAGGATGAAATCTATAAATAGTAATCATTAATGCTGTTACTCTAGCATTCTTATTGCTAATAATAAGTCTGGGAAAACAGGAACCCTTTTTGCCACAATCTTGTGTATATTCCATTTGTTCCATACACTGCTTCACACACACTAACCATGACTAGATGTTTGTTGAATGAATTATAAAGCCTTTATTTACAAAGTGCTGTGCCAACACGGTAAAGCCCATTTAAAGCATGCAGTCTCAGCCTTCTTGGAGCTCACAAATCTAAAATAAACACTATCAGTAAAGACAGAGCTGCAGGTGAAAATGCAGACAGAAAGCCCAGCAATAAAAAATAAATGGATGCAGAAAAAAAGAGTGGTCAATACACTTTCACCAAGCAGAAAGCTTGACATATAACATCTATTTCTAATTTGAGGGGCAGAAGTAAGGAAGGACTTCAGAATTCTCCATTTCTAGAAATATGAATTACTTGGTTCCATGAAAACCTTCATATAAGCTGATAAACCCATATGGGAGAGGGCTTCACAGTTAATGAAGAAAAATGTGCTTAAAATGGTGATGTTACTCTTTCAAAAAAATAAAAATCTTAATCGAAGCCAGCTGGATAAAGTGAGAGTTCAATAGGTTGCTTATTCCAAAAACTTTTCATTTTCACTGAGGCTGAGGTTTCATATAGTACCTGACCTTAAGTATAATGACCTCATATCCCAGTTTTCTCAGGACAAGACTGGTTTATGCCTGTAATCCTAGCCTAAGTAGTAATATAGTCTTTTATGCTCTTAAAAGCACTTTAGTTTTTGACAATAAATACATCCTATGATGACCCTAGGTTTTATCCTTTGAAGCCAATAGGAATTTAGATGCCAACTGAAGCTTTAGTCCCCATGGACACAGGAGGAGTCTTAGGTATAGATGAGAAGAGCTCTTGAAGTACCAGGCAGCTCAAGGACCTAGAGCAAGGCCACTCTTTGAAGGTATGGTGGTTAACGGCCTGGACACCAGAGTCAAATGGTGTTCAAATTCTGGCTTCACCAATTACTTACCATGTCTTGGGTAAGTTACTTAATCTCTCAGTACCTCTGTTTCCTCAAAATTCAAATGAAGATAAGAATAGTGCCTACCTCATTTGGGGTTCTTATGAAGAGTAAGAAAAAGTTGTCTGAACAGTTTTTGGCACACAGAATGTGCTTGAAAATATGAGCATGAAAGTATTTGAAGATATTTCCCTCTGAGCCAGAGAAAATGAAAAAACAGCTTTAGTCAGGGGAAGTGTGTGACTTATATGTTCGTCTCTCAAGACAGATGTCAATTGACGTAGTTCAGTTGCCACACCCCAGAGAAAGCCTCAGAATCTTCTTCAACATAGGTCTCCAAGAAGACAATCCCATAACACTATCAATTTCAGGGAATTTTCTCAACTAATGCCACTGTCCCTGAGACACAGAATGCTGCCTGGTCTATGGGGTTCTTTTCTTCCACTGATCTAACTCCCTAAGGTGGCCATGAATCTCACAACCGACACTGGTTGGTTTGCGTTGTCTGGGCCTCCACATTACTCATCAAGCCTGGCCCATTCTATTGAGCCATTATACCCTCTCCAAACACATCTGATTTAGAAAACCTTGGCTTATGTTCATATTGGCTGAAACTCAGACAACTTCGGGGAAAGTCTTTTAGCACTAGATGATGACCAATTCATTCTTCTAACAGTATCTCCATAGACTAGGACAACTCCTGATATACATCTGGGCACCTGTTCCTCTTGGTCATCTCCACCTCAGTAAATGAACTTCTTCTTTGGGTTCAAGACACAATTCTCCTAGTCTTGAAATCCTCACACTTTATGTTTAAAAAGCATACTAAAAACAACAGAATTCAAAACTGTGTATTGACATAAACACATCAAGAACAGTGAAACAGGATAGAGAGCCTAGAAATCAAGCCTTATGTAAATGGCTGAAATGTTTTTGACAAGGGTGTCAAGACTATACAACGGGAGAAAGATGGTCTCTTCAACAAATGGGGTTTGGAAAACTGAATATCCATATGCAAAAAAGGAAGCTGGATCCTTACCCTATGCCATGTACAAAAATTGACTCAAAATGGATGAAAGATTTAAATGTAAGACCTAAAACCATAAAACTCCCAGCAGAAACACATAATGGAAAAGCTTCAGGGCACTGACTTTTACAATGGTTTCTTGTATATGACACCAAAAGCACAGGCAACAAAAGCAAAAATAGACAAATGGAACCATATCAAACTTAAACACTTCTGCCCATCAACGCATACAATCAACAGAATGAAAAGGCAACCTACTAAATGGGAGAAAGTATTTTCAAATTATATATCTGATAAGGGGTTAATATGCAGAATCTATTAAAAACATCTAGAATTGAACCACGATAAAAAAATAGCCTGATTTTAAAAAATGGGCAAAGAGCTTGGATAGACAATTCTCCAAAAAAGTTATACAAATGATCAATAAGGGTTGGAAAAGATGCTGAACATCACTAAAGAAATGCAAATAATAACCACAATGAGATATCACCTCACATACCCACTAAGATGACCACTATCAAAAGAAGAGGGAATAATAAGTGTTGGCAAGATGTGGAGAAACTGAAACCCTTACATACTGTTGACGGGAACGTATAATGGTACAGCCATTATGGAAAACAGTCTGGAGGTTCCTCAAAAACTAGAAAAGAGAACTACCATATAATCTAGCAATCTCACTTCTTGTTACATATCTGAAAGAATTTAAAATAGGATTTCAATGATATTCATTAATATTGCATACCCATATTAATTGAAGTGCAATTCACAATGGCTAAGAGGCAAAAGCAACTCAGATGTCCATTGACAGATGAATGGATAAAGAAAATGGGATCTAGGCATACAATGGAATATTATGCAGTCTTAAAATGGAAGAGAATCCTGTTCTATACAATTACATGAATGAAGCTCAAGGGCATTATACTAAGTGAAATAAGTCAGTCGCAAAAGGACAAATACCATATATCTAAAGCAGTCAAAATCATAGAACCAGAAAGCAAGAAGATGATTGCCAAGACCTGGAGGGACAAGGGGCAGAACTAATGTTTGTTTAACGGGTATAAAGTTTCAGCAGTTCTAGAGATCTGTTACATAACAGTGTGAATGTACTTAATACTACTGAACTGTACACTTAAAAACAGTTAAGAAGCAGGGCATAGTGACGTGCTGCAGTCCTAGCTACTCGGGAGGCAGAGACAGGACAACTTGAGTCAAGAGTTTGAAACCAGCTTGGATAACACAGCAACACACCATCCTGGGAAAAAAACGGTTAAGATGATAAATGTAATGTTACATGTTTTTTTTTTTCCCACAATATAAAATGCTGGACATTAAAAAAACTCCCAATCACTCTCAATGCTTCTTTCTTTCTTTCATCTATATTTAATCCAGCAGCAGCAAATTCTGTTACTACTTTCTTCAAAAAGCAAAAACCCAAAGCCAGGTCTCAAACCCATTCGCTTCCTTATCTCCTCCACCTTGGCCATGGCCACCCTAATCCAAGTTCCACTCTCTCCCCCACCCCGGTTTCCTTCAATACCCTCTAGCTTGGCTCCCCACTTGCACTAAGGCCCCACCTCAATCTCCTTGCCAGTATTCCTGGTAAAAGCTATATCTGATCACATCTCAACCGCTGCTTAAAACCTTCAATACTTCCTGTTTCGCTCAAACACCAGACCCATACACAGGCCTACAGGGACCTGCGTGGTCGGCTCCATTTCCTACCTACTTTTCTAGGCCTGCCAGGCCCACTTTGACCCCAGGGCCTTCCTACTGCTGCCAGGACTGCCAAGAAACATTCCAGATGCTGCTGAAAAAAAAAAAAAAAAATAGGGGGTACCTCAACAGAGACAGAGCAGCTAAAAAAAAAAAAAAAACCTCATAGAATTTGCTGTGAGCTTCCCAGACTGTGGGACCTTGCCATATGGAGAAGTTTCCCTATCCCCAACTTCTGTATGTTCAGCCGTCTCGCTGGCTGTCCTCCTGTGTGGTTCTCTCCCTGAAGACACCTGTGGATCTTCTCTTTCATCTGATCTCTGTTTAAACAATGCTTCCTCTTCAGAAAGGCCAGCCCTAACTATCGTGTTTAGAATAGGTTATCACTTATCCCCCTGCCCCCCTACCACCCCCGAATTCCCCAACCTCCTGGTCCTGTTTGATTTTCACTTAGGGGCATTCCTTTTTTTTGACTAGTTTATTTTTTTTTCACTTCAGATTCAAGGGGCCATGTGCAACTTTGTGATGTGGGTCTGATAGTGCCGTCTGGGCGTCCATTAAATCCGTCACCCAAATAGTGAGAATGGTACTCCATACGTAGCCTTCCAGCCTTAGCCCTGTTCCCTCCCACCCCACTTGAGAAGCCCCAAATGTCTGTTTCTCCCATCTTTATACCTGTGCATATCCAGTGTTTAGGCCTCTCTTATAAGTGGGAACACATGGTATTCCATTTTCTGTTTCTGTGTTAATCTGTTTAGAACAATGGCCTTCAGTTGCATCCAGGTTGAAGCAAAGGACATGATTTCATTATTTTTCGTGACTGCATAATATTCCATGGTGCGTGTGTGTGTGTGTGTGTGTGTGTGTGTGTATGTGTGTGTGTACACCATATTTTCTTTATCCTATCCACTGTTGAATGGGCACCTAGGTTGATTCCACGTTTTTATTATTGTGAATAGTACTGCGATAAACATACGAGGGGGGACCAAAAAACCCACAGAATTTATTTATAAAAAATCATGTATTTATTCTTACATGTTTAAACACCTTCAAAATACTCTTCTTTTGATGCAATATACCTACAGAGACACTTTTTCCACGGCTCAAAAGTTTTTGGACTCATTAATTTTGATGCCTTTTAGTGCTTCTGCCATTTTTTTGTTTCATCTCTTCCACATCAGCGAACATTTCCCTCTGAGGACTTTTCTCAT
>CAUYQG010232497.1:0-11676 GCA_963574415.1 Tarsius wallacei | reverse complement strand
TGTAGTTCCAGCTACTTGGAAGGCTGAGGCGGAAGGATCACCGGAGCCCAGCAGGTCGAGGCTGCGGTGGCCGGGAGCGGCCACTGCACTCCAGTCTGGGCGACAGAGTGAGACTCCAACTCAAAAAAAAAAAAAAAAATCCTCAATACAATGCTGTGTCTTTGGTGATTAAAGAGAGCTTCTTATTTAGTAGGGACTTGCCTGCAAGATACTAATAGAGCAATAAGCAATAGGATTTTTGGCCTTCGAGGTGATACAGGCTGACATGTAGCTAAGCCACTAATTTGAATGCATCAATCAGAAAGATGTCCTTTTCTCCTTCTGTCAACTATTTAATATTTTATGGCCTAAATAACCTCTGAGTAAAGACTGACTTTTATAAACACTATATTGATTGTATCTTTTGTTTTCCTTTTTTTTAAAAAAAGAAACTATAGTGACACTGAAACTGAAGGAGAGATTTTTAATTCCCTAGTACAATATTTTGGTGATAATTTGGGACGAAAAGTTAAAGCAATGCCATTAGTTGAAGAAAGTTCTTTACTTGAAGATTCATCCGTGACTTTGCCGGTGGTAATAATTGGTAAGTTACTGTATTTTATCTCTTAAAATTACAGTTATGACTCTTACTACTTTTATAAATATACAGTTGGATAGTACAGCCTCTTAAGGTTGTACTGAAAAGTATTCTTAGGTTATTTGATATGCTAAAATAACTAATAAACCAAATCTTTGGAGAAAGTAACTGGTTTATCTGATGTTAGAGTCTGTTAGAATTGTATTATATTTTCCTTGAAGAACTTATAGTATTATTTTAAAACATTGCCTAGCTGTGTTAGCTATATGACAGTGTCATGGTAATTATGATAACCAATATTGTTAGAGCTCTTTCTTGAGTATTCTGTGTATATTTTTAGGTAATGCCTTACAACTCTATAGCCTTCTGATGTTGGTAGGGCAGATACAGAAAAACCGATTCAAGAGGTTGGGTTACTTGTGCAAGTTAGTAACCAATACTCAATTAACAATGATATTATAGTAATCTAAGGTAATGTTTATAATTACCTTAACCATAACATTACTATGATATTTCCTTTGTACCACTTCCATAGATAGGCATATGTATTATTACAAATGAAACTATTAATAAAACCTAATTTAGAATTATAAGTTGTATTGCATGCATTTTATTACTTGTCATGTATATTTTCTATCTAATATACAAACTCAAGGAAGTCAAACAAGTACTACAGTGTTAAACTAAGCCAAAGGAGAGAATTACAGGGCATAGGAAATTTGATATGGCATACAACTTCCTGAGTTTCTTTGATAGCTTGTTTCAAAGTTAGTAGAAAGGGGATAACATTTGTGTACTCTAGCATATGAGAGATGCTATAAAGGAGGAAAAGGAGGAGGACAACAAGGTTGCTTTTCTATACTAGTTCTGCTTTAGGGAATATAGTATGATAGAGATCTAGATAGATCAGAGGGCTCATATATTGTTTCATTTTCCCTGTGTCCAACCCTGGCTTTCCATCCTGATTGTCTTAGAATGAATAGAGGAACCTGTTTTCTTGTCTAGCTAGGCTTTGGGAGGGTTGGAAAAGGAAAAACTGCCTTCATCTGCACCTGCCCACCTCATCCCTCCCAAAAAAAATGTATCCCTGTTTTGCCTTAGCTAGCTCATGAGTAACCGACCTAATATATAGGGACAGCGTAGATAAAGAACTATTTCCTTAATATATGTATTGGTTTTCTGTTGCTATTGTAACAAATTACCACAAACCTTGTAGCTTTAGACAACATAAATGTATTATCCTACTGTTCTGTAGGTCAGAAATTCAGCATGGGTCTTACTCGGCTAAAAGAAAGGTGTTGGCTGCACTGTGTTACATTCTGGAGGCTCTAGGAAATAATTTGTTTTCTTATCTTTTTTCAGTTTTTAGAAGCTGTTCACATTCCTTAGTTCCTGGTTCCTTTATGTATCTTCAAAACTCATGATGTTATTTCTTTCTTCATAACATAACATGACATAGTCATGTCCCCTCACTCCACAGCTGGGAAAAGTTCTCTATTTTAAGGACTCGTGATTAGATTGTATTCATTTGGATAAGCCAGGCTATTCTTTATCTCACGGTCATTAAAAACATCTGCAAGTCCTTTTGCTGTGTAGGATAACATTTGCAGGTTCCAGAGGTTAGGACCCGAGACATCTTTGGGGATAAGGAGAGATTCTCCCTGCCACTGTATATTTCTCTGTGAATTGCCTGTTTGTATTCTTTGCCTGTTCTCTTTTGAATATATTGTATCTTTTTTGTTTTCAGGAATTTGGCTCTTTGCCTCAGATCCTAACTCCCCCATTTGGCACTTATTTTAATTAATAGATTTTGTTTTTCATAACAGTTTAGGCATATAGAAAAATGTAGCAGAAAGTACAGAGTTTTCTTATACTTTTTGTTTCCCTTAGTGTTAAATTTAACATCTTCAATTGGTGTGGTACATTGTTACAATTGATTAAACAGTATTTGTATATTATTAACTAAAAGCTATAATTCACATTAGGGTTCACTCTTTGTGATACACAGTTCTGTAGGTTTTGCTGAATGTATACTGTTGTGTATCCACCATTATAGTTTCATACAAAGTAGTTTCACTGCCCTAAAAATCTGTGTTCCACTTATTCATACCTTCCCTCAGCCTGCAACCCCTAGCAACCACTTCTCTACTATCCTTATAATGTTGCATTTTCCAGAAAGTTATATAATTAGAGCTGTACAGTATGCAGCTTTGTAGACATCTTAGCATATGCACTTATGGTTCTTTTATGTCCTTTTGTGGCTTGATAGCTCATTTTGTTTTATCATTGAATAATATCCTACTCTGTAGCTGTACTACAGTTTATTCGTTCACCTTTTGAAGGACCTCTTGTTCCAGTTTTTGACAATGATGAATAAAGTTGTTATAGAAACTCATATTCAGGTTTTTGCATGAACATAAATTTTCAACACATTTGAGCAAATACCTAGGCGTGTGACTGCTGGATCATATGGTAAGACTATGTTTTACGTTGTAAGAAACTACCAAACTGTCTTCCAATATGAATAGATAATTTTGCATTCCCTGTAGCAATGAATGAACGCTCCTGTTGTTCCTCATCCTTGTCAGAATTTGGTGTGGTCACTGGGCAAGCACTGTGGCTCACATCTGTAATCCCAGAATATTGGGAGGGCAAGGCAGGAGGATTGCTTGTGGTCAGGAGTTTTGAGACTATCCTGGGAAACAAAGCAAAATCCTGTATCTACAAAAAATAGAAAATTAGTGGGAGGTAGTGGTGAGCACCAGCTACTCAGGAGACTGAGGTTGGAAGATCACCTGAGCCCGGGAGGTCAAGACTGTGGTAAACTGTGATCATGTGATCTATATTTTGGATTTTAGCTATTCTAATAGGTGTGTCCTGGTATTGCTGGTATCACATTGTTTTAACTTGCAATTTCATAATGATGTATGATGTTTAGCATCTTTTCATATGCTTATTTGCCAACTGTTTGTTGTCTTTGGTGAAGTGTCTGATCAGGTCTTTTCCCTACTTTTTAATTGCGTTATTTGTTTTCTTATTGCTGAGTTTTAAGAGTTGTGTGTATATTTGGGGTATAAGTCCTATATATTTTTTTCTAGTATATAACTTGTTTTTTCCTTCTCCTAGCATTATCTTTCATAGAACAGAAGTCTTAAATTTTAATGATGTCCTACTTATAGTTTTTTTTTTCTTTTATGTATTCTGCTTTTGGTGTTGTGTCTGAAAATTCATTACCAAACGTAAGGTTACCTAGATTTTCTCCTAAGTTACCTTCTGGAAGTTTTATAATATTGTATATTACATTTAAGTCTGTGATCCAGGAGTTTTTTTTTTTGTTCGTTTGTTTTTGGTCAGTCCTTTGGGATTTTCTACATAGATAATCATGTCATTTACAAACATATATGAAAGTCAATTGCTTTCCTATATAGCAGCAATGAACTAGTTGAATTTGAAATTTAAAGACATTGCTTACATTTGCACCAAAAAAATATAGTTAGGTATAAATCATGTACAAGATCTATATGAGGGAAACCACAAAAGTCTGATAAAAGACATCAGAGAAGACCTGCATAAATGAAAAGATATGCCATATTCATGAACAGAAAGACTCAATATTGTAAAGATGTCAAAACAAGCAGTCGAGGGCCTTTAGAATAGAGTAGTAACATGACTGTGTCTTACCAAAACTTATTAGAATATAGTATGTGAAATGGATTGAGAGTGGGTGAATCTTAGGAAGGAGAAACAGTAGACTTGTCTTCTAGGTGAAAGTCTAAGAGTGAGAATAGCAAAGACAACTGACTGGAAATAGGGGACAAAATAGCTTTAGAACCAGAACCTGATTAACTTAGAAGTTTGCTAGTGCCATACTTTGAGATATGATGGGATTTGAAGGAAAGGGCACCATTAAATGAAGGGACTCATGGGTTTTCTTTTGAGCACATTGTGTTTAAGTTATTAGTGGATCAGGTAGAGTGAAGAAATGGTATGGAAATATGGGATATCATTTTGAGAAGGAAGTCAGCCTAGAGAACTAGTTTTGGGAATTAGTAACACAGATAATTGAAGCCTTGAGTGGATGAGCTTCCCAAACAAAAATAGGCGAAAAGGCTGGGCTCAGTGGCTCAGCATGTAATCCCAGCACTTTGGGAGTAGATCGCCTGAGCCCTCAGGTTCAAGATTCGCCCAGGCAACTTGGTGAGACCTCATCTCTACAATAAATCAAAAATTAGTCGAGTGTGGTAGCACACGCCTATAGTTCCGGCTTCTTGGAAGGCTGAGGCGGAAGGATCGCCAGAGCCCAGCAGGTTGGCGCTGGGGCGACTGTGAGTGTGACACTGCACTCCAGCCTGGGCAACAGAGTGAGACTCCAACTCAAAAAAAAAAAAAAAAAGAAAGAAAAAAAGAAAAGAAAATAGGCAAAAAGGCGAAGGTCAGAGTCTTGTGAAACAGCTAGTTTTAAGAATTAGAGAAGGAAGAATTGTTAAGAAGAGCCATGTTCAAAGATGGAGAAAAGCCAAGAAACAAGTGTATTAAGATGTATGACCTATTCCTTTCCACCTTTTATTTTTATTTTTTAAAATAGGAAATGGACCTTCAGGAATATGCCTTTCTTACATGTTATCAGGCTACAGACCATACTTATCATCAGAAGCAGTACACCCAAATACAATCTTGCATGCTAAATTAGAAGAAGCAAGACATCTTTCCATTGTTGATCAGGTATTATTTCTTACATGTCACTTTTTACAGTTTTTTAATGCTGAAACAGTATTTAGTTTTTATTTATGTAAGCATTATTTCTTAGTTGAAAATCTTTTATTCTAAATAATAACCTAATATCATTTTAATTTTAGGTTCATAAATATAGTTGGCAGGATTACTTTTATTTATTATCTTAAATTTATTAGAGCAGAATTTCCCAAGTTGTTTACTGATCAAGTTTTGATAGATGCTCTATGCTCAAATAAGTTTGGGAAGTGCTACTTTTTATTATTGGAGCATCACCAAAGATAATAGTATATTAAAACCATCTTCAAGTTTTACAGTATTAGGATCTGGCTAGCTAAGTTAAAATCCAGCCTTCCCTCTATTTATTTGACCAAATAATCTATTAAGATCTCAAGTAACATCAGTGTTCTGTATCACACTATCTGGAAAATGCTGGATTAGAGTAATGGCCTTCACTGTTGTTATAAAAGCTGTTCTGGTTTCCAAACTGTCTTCCTTTTTTTTTAAATTCAGGATTTAGAATACTTGTCTGAGGGCCTTGAGGGCCGATCGTCCAATCCAGTTGCAGTACTTTTTGACACACTTCTTCATCCAGAAGCCGACTTTGGTTATGATTACCCATCTGTTTTGCACTGGAAATTAGAACAACATCATTATATTCCTCACTTAGTTCTTGGTAAAGGTCCACCTGGTGGGGCTTGGCATGTGAGTATTTTTTTTTTTTTAGCATTTTGTGTATGTTAATTATATGTTGGTAAGACCAACTTGATTTTTTAGCATTATGATAATACTGTTATATATGATGTTTATCACATTTTTATATGAGAAGACTTTTAATGCTGTTCAGTTAGTTAAGTATGGGTTAATTACTAGTAGCAGTAAATCAAGTCAAATTTGATTATTGATACAATCTTAGGATAACCATTTCTCTATACTCTCTTTTAAAACTCATATAGAAAAACATTTTAGGGTTGTTTTGCATAATAAAATTAAAATTCACTGATTCATTTTAGAGTTTGCAAAATCTCACACAGCCTTTCAAGCCAGTATTCATAATTTTCCCACATTTTCAGAATCTTAAGTGAAAAATATTTTGTAAGAGAGATTGTATTAATCTGCTTGGCGACTATAACAATATCATAGACTTGGGTGGCTTAAACAACAAACATTCATTGTTTGGAGGCAGGAAAGTCTAAGATCAAGGTGCTAGCCAATTCAGTTCCTGGTGAGGGCCATCTTCCTGGCTTTCAGATAGTTGTCTTCTCACTGTGTCCTCACATGGCAGAGAGAACAGTTTCTCTTTCTCTACTTATGAAACCACTAATTCCATTATGAGGGACCTACCCTCACGACTTCATCTAGCCCTAAATGCCTCCCATAGGTCCCATCTCCAAATGCCATCATGAGGGGTTAGGACCTCAATATAAGAATTTTTAGGGGGTCACAATTCAGTTCTCAGCAGAGGTTAAGCCAGAGAACCAGTGCATTTCATTAGGGTGCCAGTAACTAGCACTTATTCTTCACTCCTGTGTCCTTAGCAGTTAATGCAGTCTCTAGTGTAGAGTGAATGTTCATTTGATGTAATAGATGTTAAATAATTTACTTTGCTATATTATGAATTATAGCCCTCCTAGGAACCTTAATATATTACATATTGAACTTTACAAATTTCAGCTGGCATTTGTGCAATATTATACATCTAAAAAGGGTTGTTTATATTTATCAAGTGACTGTTTCAGAATATCGGGACAGTCCTAAATTAAATATACCACTGATTCCTTTTTAAATCTTAATTCTCTTAATGATAATTAGTAGCAGCTACCAAATTATCTGTCCCTTTTAGCTTGTGTGTTTTTTTAACTTTTTAATATCAACTTTATTTAAGCATAATTTATTTCCAATAAGCTGCATCGATTTAAACTATGTAATTTGATGAGTTGTGACAAATGCCTATAACTGTGAACCCCCCAATACGAGGTAAGAAATGATTTTGTCGCACCCAGTTTAAGTGTTTAAATTTGCTCTATTAATGAGTAACTTCCTGAATAAAACTGTATTTTTTGCAATAGCCATAATGCGTTTAGGGGTGAGGAGGGCATTTAGACTGCCTCAGCTAAATTCCTGAGGTTTTATTGTACTTAAATTTTTCTCCTTAGAAGAATGTGCAGGCAATAATTGATCTCTTTGTTACTTCATTTATTCCTGTTATATGTAGAAAAGTTAAAATGTAGATATGCTTTGATTACAAAAACACATTTGAGTCATTGCTAAAGCTTGAAATACCTAAAAATTCTTGGTTTTTTTTTTTCAGGCATGCATTCACTAGAATAGGGATATAAATAAATAAATAATATTTGAGCTGTGATCCAGTTGTCAAGCATCACTTCTGTGAAGGTTCCTGACTTTCCCAGACATAATTATCTGATCCTAAATTGCATGCTATACCTTATCTTTAATCTTACTGTGCTTGTCTGTAGTACTGTTTATATGCACATCTTCCCTGCCATGCTACACATACATCCTGGTTAACCTGAGTGGTTATTCAAGATGTAAGCTCCTTAAGTCATCTGCCCACTCTCATATACTCATCTCCATATAGTTCCCTTCTTCTCTTGTTCTCAGTTTCGCACCACTCTCTTCCTTTCCAAATTTTCTATGCTCTCTTGAACCCAGTTAGTGATAAATAAGCTTTTCCGCTTCTTTAATCATTTTAGTCAGATGCTGCGTCTATTCCCAAGTTGGCTAGTGAGGTTGGTGTTCTCTTTATTCCCCTTTGTGCTTGTGTAAAAACCCCTGTTCCTTTGAACAAGTCGTGATTTTCTAGCTTTTCTGCCATTCCAGACCGTCTCCATCAGTTACTAAAGCTGTGGCACCTAACTCATGATTTTCCATTACATTTTCAATTTTATTATAATCTTGAGTAACTTTGCCTCCACATGCATGACACAGAACCGACATCTTAAACCAGGTGTCCCCAATCCCTGGGCCATGGACCATCACCAGTCCATGGCCTGTTAGGAACCAGGCCATACAACAGGAGGTAAGTGGCGGGCAGCCTTCCCCCATTGCTCGCATTACCGCCTGAGTTCTGCCTTCTGTCAGATCAGTGGCAGCATTAGATTCTCACAGAAGCATGAACTCTATTGTGAACTGTGCAAGCAAGGAATCTAGGTTGTGTGCTCCTTATAAGAATCTAATGCCTGATGATCTGAGGTGGAGCTGAGGCAGTGATACTAGCACTGGGGTGCAGCTGCAGATATAGATTAACATTAGCAGTGAGGTTTAACTGCACAGAAACCATAATAAATAAGTTGCTGGCAGACTCATAAAAACCCTATCAGTGAGTGGCCAGTGAGTTGATGTACTTCAGTTGTACAGCTGCATCTAGTGTCAGGCTTTAAGTCAGAGTCCAACACTTATTTTAGACAATTATGGCCCTCTCATTATTTTATTTACCACTTCTGTCCTTGCCTCTTTTTTTTTATGGTGAGTTGTATAGTTATTTTATTATATATTGCAATGTAATGATAGAAATAAAGTACACAGTAATTCAAGCACAATAAATGTTATGTGTTTGAATCATCCTAAAACTATCCTCCTCCCCTGCACTGATCCGTGGAAAAACTGTCTTCCATGAAACCAGTCCCTGATTCCAAAAAGGTTGGGGATCACTGCCTTAACAGCTTAGTCCTTTAAGCTTCTCCTTTATTTCTCATTAACTACTGAGAATGAGAAATAAAGGAGTGGCTCCACCATAGATCTTATCTTTCGTAACTACTCAACTTGTGAAAATATAAGATCTCAAATACCTTCCTTTCTGATCACAACTTTCTATTCTTCCAGCTGCATCACCCAGTTACTTACACGATACATGATCTTCAAACACTGAGTGTGTGCTTCAGGCTCTGGTCTTCACCTTCTTACCTATCCAGCTTAGGTTTTATAGTACGCTGATTTAACTGTTCTCCTTAATTCCCTTGACCCGTTGTCCTTCCATTACATGAGATGGGCTAGAAAGCAATTCATCTAACTGTTCACTTTATCTTTTCTTATACTTGAGCTGTCACACCCCCAGAAAAAAAAAATTATACAGCTCTTGTCTAATTGCCCTAGCTAGGACTTCCAGCACAATGTTGAACAAGAGGGGTGAGAGTGGGCATGGGCTGAATTTCTTTTAATTTCTTGAAGGACATTCATGTTCTTTCTCTTTATTAAGCTATCACATGAATTTTTATTTTGCTTGGAATAGTCACACTTTTTAATGGCACATTCCTTAGAGTCCATTTGTGTGCTTGAAGAAATAGGTAACTTCCTGTAAGCTCCAACAGTACTTCTGTCCAGTTTGCATCCCTTAATACTACAGTATCTATGACAGCAGGCATTCATGAAATGTAGGTTGCATAGAAAAAAAAGAAAGACAGTTTAGGAGAAAAATGAAGAGATCAAGGGACTATGACTCTCAACCAACTGGAAGAACTGGTGCAGTGAGAATAATGTTAAGAGATCGTTGTCAAAAAGTAGAAGTATAGTGTTTTAATGTTTTAGAGTTCCAGGTATGACTCTTATGGATCCAGATAACCTCTGAGATATAATAAATTTTTAATAGCTCCTTTTATGATGATTCTGGTTTTCTGTCTTTTTTGTTATAATTGTCTTGTCAGGGCCAACTTGCCTCAAAGCTATGGCAGCTTGCTGTATTCTCTCCCTATGGTGATCTATGTACTGTCACAAATTATATTTTGTGGGGCCTAGCACATAGTAGGTGCTCTGAATGTTAGACAGTGTTGATAATTACATTAACAATTTGCCCCATTTTCAAACTGGTTTATATAGATACAGGGCAAGAAATTATGAGAAAAGAAGCCATTGCCTAAAGGAGTTGGTTGAAAGAGATCATCGAGGTCACTGGAATAGTAGACTCTTGACCCTTGGCCTTTTCTTGCTTTGCATCAAGCAAAACAGAAATAAGTAGGTCAAGAGAACTTGGTGGCAGCATTAGTCTCAGCAGGAGCCTGTTTCTTAGGCAACCACTGCCTATTTTTCTTAGGAAAAGATCCTGCTGTATCCATCTCAGCCTAGACTTTAGAACTATAAGTGATAGAGTTGGGAGGAAGCTTTGTTTCTATAATTTTGAAAAATGTGCTAATAATATTAAAATGGAAAGACAGCTTATGTTTTAGAAATTAACGAACAGTTTTTCTTTTATTTAAAAAGTGAAAATCTTGATTTGTTCCCTAACATGATATTGTACATCTGAATTATAATGTTGATCATAGACTAAAGCAGTCAGCATTGTGTAGGCATTGGGTAATATTGTAAATTTGTTTTATAAATGCGTAACTGTAGGAAAGAAGAAATTCAGATAGATAATACCAAGTAAAGGAAAGTGTATAAAGTTTATTGGAATAAAGTTTTAGAGGTAATTTACACAACCATATAGACTGCTTGAGTATACCTTATCCAGAGTCATAAGTATTGTAAATGCGATGGGTTTGGCTAAAACAAAACAAACAACAACAACAAAAATTGTTGCTGCTTAATTGTGTATTTTGACTGTACTTTTTTTTTTTTTAATTCTAACAGAATATGGAAGGCTCCATGTTGACAATCAGCTTTGGAAATTGGATGGAACTACCTGGACTTAAATTTAAGGATTGGGTGTCAAGCAAACGAAGGTAAAAGTTAAACTTTATTAAAATTTTTTTGGTGTACACTGAGAAAGAGACTGAGAAAATTTTTTTAAATTTGTGATTCACTCATGGATGAGGGATTTGAATATACATGTCTTTCAAATAAAAAATGCCTCCTTGAAGCAATGATTATAGTCAGCTATTTTCTATTTAAAGATGTTATAAAACTAAGCATCGAAAAAAGGGATTATCTGCAAATTGATTGTCTTGTCAAATCATGGATTTATACTCTCTTAGCCGGGCTTGGTGGCTCAGCCTGTAATCCCGTGCCTTTGGGATGCTGAGGTGAGTGGATTGCCTGAGCCCCGCGGGTTCGAGACCCGCCTAGGCAACTTGGCGAGACCTCATCTCTATAAATCAAAAACTAGCCGGGCGTGGTAGCACGCACCTGTAGTTCTAGCTACTTGGAAGGCTGAGGCAGAAGGATCGCCAGAGCCCAGCAGGTTGAAGCTGCAGTGGCCAGGAGCGGCCACTGCACTCCAGTCTGGGTGACTGAGTGAGACTCGAACTAAAAAAAAAAAAAAAAAAAAGAGCCGGGCTCGGTGGCTCAGCCTGTAATCCCGCGCCTTTGGGAGGCTGAGGTGAGTGGATTGCCTGAACCCGCGGGTTCGAGACCCGCCTGGGCAAGCGAGACCTCATCTCTACAATAAATCAAAAAATTAGCCAGGCGGGCGTGGT
>CAUYQG010232494.1:0-11545 GCA_963574415.1 Tarsius wallacei | reverse complement strand
GCCCGGCTAATTTTTTTGATTTATTGTAGAGATGAGGTTTCGCCTGCCCAGGCGGGTCTCGAACCCGCGGGCTCAGGCAATCCACTCACCTCAGCCTCCCAAAGGCGCGGGATTACAGGCTGAGCCACCGAGCCCGGCTTTGAGTCACTTTTTTATATGGTGAGAGAAGAAAGGTCCAGCTTCATTGTCTTATATATGGTTAGCCAGTTTTCCAAGAATCATTTATTGAGTAGAATGTCCTTTCCATATAGTATTAATTTGTGTCGATTTTGTCAAATATTAGTTGGTTGTAGGTGATTGGCTTTATTTTTGGATTTTCAATTCTGTTCAATTGGTTTATGTGTGTATTATTGTACTAGGACCATGCTGTTTTGATTGTTGTGGTATAACCAAAGAAATATACATCAAACCAATAACAGCCACCTATGACAAATGCATAGATGACATCATATAGAACAGGTAAAAGCTGGAAGCACTCCCTTTAGAACTGAAACAAGACAAGAATGTTCACTTTCATCACATTTATTTAAAATAGTTCTGGAAATCCTAGTAAGAGCAATCAGGTAAGAAAAATAAATAAAAGTCATCCATAAAGAAAAAAAGAAACTCAGATTATCTGTCTTTGCAAACAATGTGATTCTATATCTAGAAACCCCTAAAGATTTGACCAAAAGACTTCTACACCTTGTAAGAGACTTCAGTAAAGTTTCAGGATATAAAATCAACATTCAAAACTCAGTAGCCTTTCTATACACCAACAACGTTCAAGCTGAGAACCAAATCAAGGACACAGTTCCATTTACAATAGCCACATACATGTATACACACACACATACCGGGGAGTACACCCAAGCAAAGAGGTGAAAGATCTCTACACTGAAAATTACAAAACATAGCTGAAAGAAATCAAGGATGACACAAACGAATGAAAAAACATTCCATACTGATGGATTAAAAGAATCAGTATTGTTAAAGCTTTCATATTGTCCAAAACAATTTATAGATTCAATGCAATTCCTATCAAACTATCAACATCGATTTTTACAAAATTAGAAAATAAAATTCTAAAATGCAAATGAAACCAGAAAGAGCCTTCACAATCTCTTAGAATGAATGATTTCTTACTTAAAATACTAAAAAATGTCCTTCGCATTCTGATTTTTGAAGAGGTTACTTTGGGGTAAAAATTTATTTTTTGATGGTTTTGTATTCCTTTCAGACTTTGTATAACATTTTGACAAGTTTAAATCTCTCAAAATACAAGCAGATGGCTTTATTTTTTTATTTTGTTTGGTTTTGTTTCTCATATTCATTTAAACTTTAGCATTCATAAGAAGAAAGCAGACAGATATAGGATAAATAGAGCAGTACGTTATTTGAAGCCAGTGATAGCATTCAAAGGCAACTTGCACAAGAGACTAAAGGGCACAGCTACAAAACCTTTAGATTTTACAATTTTTCTCTTTCCCTCTACATTACTCAAGATGTGTGAACACAGACCCTTTACTCTCTCTGTACATTGTTTTATCATTGGCAAAAGAGAATGTTGAAAATTACACATATACTGCACTATCTTGTAGTATAGTTACAGTGCATTTTCTCAATTTGTCACATTGGTGCACAATCAAGGTGGTTTTTAAAAAGAAAATAGTAATAGTATTATTAATTTGTATGCCCATGGTAGTTGCTGCTAATACTTAGAGGACAGAATACTCTTGATTTTCTTCCTCTGACATTTCTTCCTTATTTTTAACATTACTAAATTTTTAGATTATATCATTTGAAAACTTCTGGTATCAACAATAGACTTGACTTACACAGCATTGTTGGAGAGTCAATTTTATAACAGTGACTCGCCATTGTATCTTCTTAGATATCTGAGTAACATTTCCCAGCGACTCTCCTGTGAGAGGGTGCCCGCTATAATTTTCAGTGCATTGCCCTTTTGAAAACAAACACAGCTATTTTGTTACTAATTATCTACGAATCACTTTGAACCTATATCAGATTCCTCAAATATTTAAGTTAGTCTTTTAGGTCAATAATCTGAGCATTTAAAAAATTCAAAAACGCTGTTATCTGTAGTAAACTTCAAATTGAAGTCATTTCTTGCAAAAAACTTTTAAACTTTTACTCTTAATATTTATAACAACTTTTTATTAGTAGTTTCGTTATTTTACTTTTCAAAATAAAACAGAATAAGTAAACAACCATTCTGATATAATACAAGAAGAGGATTTCCTATGACTCTGCTTTAGACAGTGTTTTGACTTTGCTCCTTAACAAAGCAAATAAATGAGAGCATCTGTATTACTTTAGGCTGGTAATAACAGAGAGAAAATTTCTCATAACAAATGCTACTTGTTAAATAATTACACAAAGAAAGTAGACCTTGTTAACTGCTGCACTGGAATAATTATTTCTAAAAAGATGAAATTAGCAGCACTGAATTATTTGCACTCAGTTGCCAGCCCTCATCTGCATTCAGAGGTCCAACTCCGTATTGAAGACAAGGTCAAAATTTGTGGCTGGTCCATTAGGTGATCCTAGTAAACACTTGAAAATCTACATATATAGAACAAGCCACTATTAGCAACCAAAACTAACCAAGGTAGCTCACCTGGGCCTTTGGAAGATATGTTTTGCATGAATAAAATGATGATATAAAAATGAGTTGAGAGAATAACAATTTAGCCTCCCTAATCTACACTCTCCCCCAAACAAAATTTTCTATTGGGTTGGTTGTGTCTAACTTTTCACTAAGACAGTAGAAGCTGCCAAGACTTGAACTGTGAAAATAACTAGTCTTTTCTAAACATTCTTGTTGAGTCTTATATGAACAATCAGACCACAGTCAAGAACATTTCAAGAACATTAACACAATTCTATGTTTTGTCAAGTCCACTCAGAGGAAGGTTATATTTCAGCTGATTCCATCAGTGTGTTACAAATGTATACAATGGAATGTTTATACATGAATTTCCATGCATTTCTTAATTTAACATCATTTAAAATGGTTTCTTGTATGTTTTTTGCTTTGACAAAGGTAAGTAATAACTTCTGAAAGTTAAATGCAATATTATTGTCATATTCTGTACTTCTTTTTTACAATAGTTGATACTGTTCTTTCTTCTTCTTCTCCTCCTCCTCCTCCTCCTCTTCCTTCAGGGATAGGGCCTTGCTATCTTGCCCTAGCTGGTTTGGAACTCCTGGCCTCAAGCAAAATCTTTCCACCTCAGCCTCTCAAAGCACCAGGATTACAGGCATGAGCCACCATGCTGGGCCAACAGTTGATACTGTTAACCAAGCAACTGAGATTGGGGAGAGAATGGATTAAAGCTGATGTCGCTAATCCCTCATTTAAATAAGGATTTGAGATAAAAAGAGAGAGATAAAGGGGAGCTTTGTTTGGTGTGGACTTAGGAGAAATCGAATTAATATCTTAGGCTTGATTTATTGAGAAAATATGGAGTTTACATAAGGGCATTTTGACTAAAAAAAGTGGTAACAATGATTTTGGCAGTTTCAACCAAGACTAAGGGCAAATGAACTAGAAATCACTTTTTCTGTTATCTTTCATCATATTTCAGAGTTTATAAACTACTTTAGCCTAAAATGTAATTTTTAGCATTATTTATGACATGTGTTTATATCATAAAGAAAATTGTCCTTAATCCCATTGAAAAATTGAGGGAACATTATTTTCCCATACAAAAGGATATTGCTGAAGCTGTAATTTTTCTTGGGGGGGGGTGTTGGCATTACTACTTTAGTTGTGAAATGATGGTGACCTTCTAAGTAGATAGAAAACATGAAACATGGTTAAATTAAATGATTGATACACGCTGAATCTTAATCTTGTAACTTACAGAAAACATATTTATGCATCAAAACTCTTGGAATCAGGACCATAGGAATATGTATTCAAGTGGCTTGTTTTATAGCAGGAATTCTCTAAGTGAGGTCTGGGGAGCCTGTGAAGCAACCATAGACTTGCTGAATCAGTCTCTGGGGTATAAGACTAGGAATCCCTTTACTTTACAAGCTTCCCAGCAATTTCTAATGCCTACTGAAAGTTAGAGATCCACTGACTTTGGGATATCTTTGCACCCCAGGCTGGCGCTGAGCCTGTATCCCAAGAACTTTGCAAAAGTTTTTGAGAATGAATAGTGTGTCTTAGTGGACAGATGTGAGTTTCAGTACTTTGAATCTTTTTAAACAGGTGCAAATGACAATTTATTTTATTTACTTGTCTTAGATTTGTCAGAGCAAACTAAGTGGCATTCTACTGAAGAAATACAAGGTTGAGCTTCAACTGTTTTTTTTTTAATTAAGACTGTCCCTTTCCTAAGCACATACAGATGTTCTAAATGACATGAAAATATAAAGTGATTGCCATTTGTCCTGAAAAATATATGTATAGGTAATTAAATTTGGGATTTATTTTGCCTTTCTTTTTTTAATCTGTACAATTTTGTGTATAGCTTGTGTTTCTCATAATGAACTTGTATCTCTCTTTCTTCACCTGGCATGCAGAAGAGTGTGTGTTCTAATGTTATCTCAGCTATGGGATTGAAGAGCAGCTCCTCAGTTATCATTTTGGAAGTTGTTAACTCAGTTGTGTCAAGTACAAGTTTCACTAACTGTATATCTGCTTTATGTAAGTACAGACCAAAAAATTATTAATTTTTTATTAACCTCATAATTCAAGCCTTCATTTAAAATATTTTTTAACCTACTTACAGAGTTATAGTAGGTGTCTGTTGTGGTTTTTTTAAGACACAATTTTTTTAAGCAGCAATTCTCTAAGACCTCACTTAGAGAATTGCTGCTATAAAACAAGCCACTTGAATACATATTCCTATGCTCCTGATTCCAAGGGTTTTGATGCATAAATATGTTTTCCGTAAGAAAAAAAATCCAAGGACAAGTCCTTAAGATAATTCTCATTTGCCACAGAACCTATTGTTTTCAAAATAATTTTCAAAAATCATCTTAGTAATATGGGTTTTATTTTGCACTTTACCTTAAGGTGAACTTCAGAGTGGTAATAGCTTTGTTTAACTATTACATAGAAAATAAAACAGGATTCATCATTTCATAGTTACTGAACCTAATCTAATTTTGTAATAATAAAGACTAAAAAAGCAGCAATGAAAATCATTACTCCTAGTGACTCAGTATAATAAGCTTTGATATTCTATTTTCCAAAGTCATTATTTAAAATTTATCTGATATTTTCCTATATTTTAAAAAATTAAAGCGATTCCATATTTACATAATGTATGCCTTTAAAACATAAACCATTAAACATAACTTCTACCTAGTTAAATTTTATATTATTTGCTACATGATACACGATTTTTTTCTCCCTGCACACTGATTTTTTAAAGGCCTTATTAAAAAAATCTTTGTCCAGTTTAATTTCAATTAAGCATCTCCTCTATGTTTTCTTCTAGTAGCTTCGTTGTTTTTGAGACTTACATTTTAAAGTATTTTAATTCATTTAGAGTTGATGTTTAGATAGGATGGGAGGAAGGGGTCTAATTTTATCCTTTTGCATATGGATATGCAGTTGTCTCAACACCACTTATTTAAAAGACTCTCTTTTTCTCAATGTGTGATCTTACTTGTTGAAAATCAACTGGCTGTAAATGCATCAATTTACTTCTGAGTTCCCTAATGTGTTCTATTTGTCTATGTGTTTGTTTATATGCCAGTGACATGCTGTTTTGGTTACTAAAGTTTTGTAGCATATTTTGAACTTGAATAGTGTGAAGTCTACAAGTTTGTTATTTTTTAAATCAAGATATCTTTGGCTATCCAGGGTTTTTTGCATTTCCATGTGAATTTTAAGTTTGGTTTGTCTATCTCTATGAGGAATGCCATTGATATTTTGATAATGATTGCAGTAATTGCATTAATGATTACATTGCTATGAGTAATATGAATATTTTAACAACATTAATTTTCCAATCCTTTAACCAGGGATAATTTTCAATTTACTTATGTTCCTACAATATTTTCATCAATGTTTTATAGTTCTCATGGTACAGATCTTTCCTCTCCTTTGTAAAGTTTATTTCTAGGTATTTGTTTTTGTAGCTTTTGTAAATAAAATTGCTTTTTTCACATAATTTGCTATTGCCATATAAAAATGCTATTGATTTTTTAAATATTGTTTTTTGTATCCTGCAACTTTACTAAATTCATTTATTAGTTTTAACAATGTTTTAGTGAAGTATTCAGGGTTTTTTATGTATGTTAGCATGTCTTCTGCAAATAGGAATACTTTGATTTCATTTTTATCCCAATTTGAAAGTCTTTACTTCTTTCTCTTGTCTAATTGCTTTGGCTAAAACTTCTATATTATGTTGAATAAAAGTGGTGAAAATGAACATCTTCATCTTGTTCCAGATCGTAGAAAAAAAAGTGTTTAACTTCTCCCTGTTCAGTATGATGTTAGCTGTGGGCTTACCATATGGCCTTTATTGTGTTGAATTACTTTCCTTCTATATTCAATTTACTCAATTTTTTTATCATGAAGGATGTCACATTTTTCTGAATGACTTTGTAGCATTTACTGAAATGATCGTAGGGTTTTTGTCCTTGATTTGTTGATGTGATGTATCATATTCACTGATTTTTATATGTTGAACCATCTTGTATACCTGGGATAAATCTCACTTGATCATATTTAATAATTTGCTAATGTACTATTGAATTCAATTTGCTAGCATCTTGTTGAGGGCTTTTCTATCTATGTTCATCAGAGATATTGGCCTAGAGTATTCTTTTTTTGTGTGTTCTTGTCTAATTTGGATATCAAGCTAATGCTGACCTCATAAAATGAGTTTGGAAGTATTTCCTCTTGTATTGAAAAAGATATTTCGAGCAGAATTATTAGCAATTTTTATTTAAGTGCTTGGTAGAATTCAGTAGTAAAGCCATCAAGTCCTGGGCTTTTCTTTGATGAGAGTCTTTTATTATTATTATTACTGTTTATATCTCATTGCTTGCTATTGGTCTGCTCAGATTTTTATTTCTTCAAGATTCAATCTTGGTAAGTTGTTTGTGTCCTGTAATTTACATATTTTTCCTAGGTTTTCTAATTTTGTGGCATATAGTTCTTCACAATTATCTTCTATAAACCTTTGTATTTCTTTGCTATCAGTTGTAATGTCTCCTTTTTCATCTTTGATTTAGAGGTTTCTTTCTTTTTTCTTGGTCTGTCTAAAGGTTGCTTGACATATTTCTTCTTATTTTATGTGGGTATTTATTTGTATACACTTGCATATAAGAGGTGCTTTATCTGTATCCTATAGTTTTTGCTATGATCTATGCCCATTTTTGTTAGTCTCAAGAAAATGGTCAATTTCCCTTTTATTTATTTATTTATTTATTTTGAGTTGGAGTCTCACTCCGTCGCCTAGACTGGAGTGCAGTGGCCGCTCCCGGGCACTGCAGCCTCAAGCTGCTGGGCACCGGCGATCCTTCCACCTCAGTCTTCCAAGTAGCTGGAACTACAGGCGCGCGCTACCACACCCGGCTAATTTTTTGATTTATTGTAGAGATGAGGTCTCACCAAGTTGCCCAGGGGGGTCTCAAACCCGCGGGCTCAGGCAATCCACTCACCTCAGCCTCCCAAGGCGCGCGATTACAGGCTAAGCCACCGAGCCCGGCTAATTTCCCTTTTAATTTCTTCATTGACCCATTGGTTGTTCATGAGCGTATTGTTGAATTCCATGTATTTGTAAAGTTTCCAGTATTTCTCCTCTTACTGACTTTTAGTTTTACTTCATTATGTTCAGAAAAGATACCAAATATGATTTCATTTTTTAAAACATTTCTTTAGAGCAAACATAGTCTATACTGGAGAATGTTCTGTGTGCTGTTGAGACAAAAGTGTATTCTGCAGCTGCTGGGTAGAATGTTATTTAAATGTCTGTGAGGTCTATTTGGCCTAGAGTGTAGTTTAATTCCAATGTTTCTTTGTTAGTTTTCTGTCTGAATGTCCATTGCTGAATGTGGGATATTGAGGTCCCCCATTATTGTATTGCAGTTGACCTCTCACTCTAAGTATGTTAACATTTGTTTTGTGTATCTAGGTGCTTTATTGTTGAGTCCATATAGATTTACAGTTGTTATATCCTCCTGCTCTATTGACTCCTTTATTTTTATATAATGGCCTTTCTGTGTCTTACTGTTTTTGGCGTAATGTCTATCTTGTGTGATGTAACTACTACTCATTTTTGTTTCCATTTACGTGGAATATATTTTCCATGTCTTCACTTTTAGTCCATGTGTGTAGTTGTAGGTGAAGTGAGTTTCTTGTAAGCAGTGTATAGTTGGGTCGTTGTTGGCTTTTTTGTTTGTTTGTTTGTTTTTATCTATTCAACTACTGTATGTCTTTTAATTGAATAATTTAGTCCATTGATTTTCAGTGTTATTATTGGTAGGTAAGGACTTACTAATGATATGTTATTACTTGTTTTCTGGTGTTTTTGAAAGTTCTTTCTTTCTTTCTTTCTTTCTTTGTAACTAAGTGACTTTCTCTGATAGTATATTTTAATTACTTGCTTTTTATATTTTGTGTATCTACTATAGGTTTTTGCTTCGACATCACCTTTGCAAAAGTGGAGCACTGACTCACACTGCCTCATTGCACATGGATGATATAAAAGTTTAGTTATTATCTCAAATTTGCTGATACCTTTATGATAAAAGTGAGACATTGGCTCATATTACCGTATTATCTCATAGCGGGGGTGGAGGCTCATCTGGGACTCACTGACACCAAGATGTAAGGAAAGTTGAGTACTACCTAGTCCTATCATTTTCTCATTTGCTTAGTTTCACTGACTGTGGATTGAGATGGAAGCTTAGCTACTCATCGTATTTTACTGACACTAGGGATGTAGGGAACCATAGTGCCAACCAGCCCTGACTTGCTCTATTTTGTTCAATCTCATTGCTGTCATGTTGATACAAAGATGTGGAGGAAGCAGTGTAGCATAGCAATCACTAGAACTACCTCACACCACCAGATAAATATGGTGGAACAACTCACCATTAGACTTTGCTAACACTATCCTGGCAGGGAAATCAGAGCACCACTTGCTTTTGCCAGGTGGAAAATAGACTAGATCTCTGCTCGGTGTCATAAATATTAATCTTCCAGAGGAATCAGAACACTGCCTGTTTCTGTCAGAAGGGGCAGGGGAGATCAGCTCCCCACTTGGTACTGCCAACGCTACTCTTTCAGGAGATTTGGAATGGCATCTACTTCCACAGGCAGTGGGTGAAATATCAGTTCTCCACATCTGAGTTTGTTGACTGCCCTGTTCCCCACCACAAACCGCACTCCCTATTCCTTAGCATGACACATTCGGTGCTCTAATCACAAACTCTTGACCAGTTTGTCTCATATTCTATGCCTATGCATTTCTTTGTATCTTTTTCCAGCTGTTTTCTGCTCAGTATGAAAGTACCTCACCACTTTGACATTTTGTTAATATCTTTTAAAAAATATTTAAGTAGTCTTTGATGATCTCCCTAGCCATAACAAATCACTGCCTCCTTTGGGCTTCTCAGTGCTTCATTTTTAACCTATAAAATAGGTTATAAAATAGCATGCATTATAATCTTTTTTGTATACTGTAATTAACAACATTTATACTTAAGTCCACCAACTCCCAGTTATAAATTATCACTGAATATCCCAAATTAATTTTCAATAATGTTTTATTTATCCAGAAGTCAGTCTTCTAGAAATTTCCAGCATTTGAAAGACTGCTCTGATATTGGCCATAAGGGACAAATATTGCCATGGTCTCCTTAATTTATACTCAGACCCAGACTAAGAAGGCTTGAGTGTCAAATGAAAGAAAGAATCAGAGTTGGGACATGAACCAGGCAGTTTGTAAATAGACCTGATAAGAGAAAAGAGCTTGTTTCAGGAAATGACTAGTTAGGAGACTACTGATTACTTACCATATACCAGTTCATGTGCTAAGATATTTATGTGTATTAATTTAATTTAATCCTCCACCTACACTTCGAGGTAAGTTTTATTACTATGTACACATTGCAGCTCCCTCTTGCTTCAATGTGTTCTCCTAAATATTTTCATACTTATGGGCACGTGTATTCACAGGCTTAGTGATTTGGGTGTTTTGAATAGATAAAGCTTCCTTGGGAGGTTCTAAGTTGCCAGAACTGCAGTCTTTAGAAGTTTGTATAAGACTATTTGTTTATCGGAGTGGATTTCTTTGGATTGCAAAAGGGCAACTGAAAGCAATTATTTATTCATCTGAAAAGCATTTGTTGAGTACCTACTGTGTGTAAGGTATTTGGCATTTAAATCCCTTTTCGAATGAATTTATCATCTAGACATACAAAGTAAACATTATATAATAGTAACATTAATTTATAATGCTAGTGAATGACCCAAGTATCATAATTTGAGAGAAGAAAGGGTAGTAGAAATTACTTTGTCTCCTTGGGCTGCTTTGTAGATTTGTAAGCAAGAATTTTTTTGAAGGATGTAACCAAAGGTCTGAGGAAATTATTTGTCTAGCATTTGTGTGCCCCGTGGGTGGCCTTTTTCTCTCATTTGTCCGGTGTTCTTCTAAGCAAAAAGATCTTGGTACGTCTTAGTCTGATTTGGGGGACATTATTTGTGGAACATAATGGCATGATATTTATGATATTTATAAATACTTACCTCTGACTTTGAGTGTAAACATGTAAGTTGTGTATATGTTTGAATATGTATACACCATTATCTCATTTTGGAATTTGGAAATAATCTTTCATACACGTCATTTTCTCACTTCCCTGGAATTACTTTCTTGTGATGTAGTACTGCAGAATTACCCTATCTCTAAAGTCCTTGGCCTGGTAAACACGGAGAATTGAAGGATCCTTACATGTTCTGTGCAACCAACTATTAAACAATATAAGGACTAGATTTGTCTGTTACTGACTTGGAAAGTAATGAAATGTTGAGATAGCCAGTTTCGCCACCTTTTAGCTCTCACCTCTTTCTGTTTCCATATTAATTAATTGCCTTTTTTATTTATGAAAACATGAGTCATTTTCTTTTCACAGTGAAGGATGGTAAAGTGAGAATAAGGGGTCCAGGCTCCCTTGGAGTTTATTGCCATTGTCTAAGTGGGATATAGCGCTAAAAGTCTCCCATTCTTCTTTAGTCCTCGTAGTAGCCCTGTGACTTGAGGTAAGTGAAATTAAGGACATTTTCTTTCTATCTTTTAGGTTTTTCATCTAAGCAGGCAGTATTTTATGATTAGAAAAAAGGCAAATATATATACACAAATGCTTTCTCTTTTTCTCTCTCTACAAAACTGGGGCCACGATTTTGTTTCAATATATTGCCTTTTTGAACACTGTTCTTATCTCATGTGCAGATCTCTATGTGATTAAATATTCTTTAAAAAGCATGTTTTAGGCAATAAGTAAATATATATATGACAATAAAATAATTTTAGTTTATTATTTCTTTTTCTGCCATAGACCTTTTAGA
>CAUYQG010232477.1:0-15135 GCA_963574415.1 Tarsius wallacei | reverse complement strand
CAGATTCTGTTTAAGGGCAGGGCCACATGTGTTGATGGACCCACGAGACTATCATGGACCTCAGACTTGCCTCTCCTGGAGATGGCAGGTGGTGGTAAGCAGGGAAATGGGACTAGCTGGGAAATGAGATGCTTCCGGGTTTAGCTTCGACTTGGCTCTAGGTTGGATACTGGATCGCCTTCCTAAAGCAGGCAGGGTTATTTTCAGGATTTTGGAGCAATGGGCCAGCTCAGGAGGCCAAGTCTCAGCAGCCCCTCCCTCCTCCATGGCACTCTGGTGTGTGGGAAAGAGCACTCAGGGCTGGAAGGGTTTTGCACTCAAGCCTTCTGCACTGAGCGGCTATGTGGCCTCGCAGAGGTGATTTAACCTGGGCCATGTTCCCTTATATGCGGACTGTGGGGGTGAGATCTACCTCACAGACTTCTGGGAGAAAGCACGAACTGCAGTTTCCTGGGGCTTGGCCTAATAGCGTGAAGCAGCTAGTCTGGTCCTTTCTCACATTGAAGACTGTTGATGTCTCTTTTCTTCAGAATGGGGGACTGGGGACAGGGCGCTGGCATGCATCTATGCTGACAGAAAGGCTTGCCATCCGTGGATAATCCACCCCAACAAGAGTTCTGACTTGAGAAGGCAAAGCTCCTTCCCAGGTTACTGTCAGGGTGGAACTGGCAGTTTCTCTGTAGCATCTCATCAGTGTTATCTTAAAGACTACAGCCTTTTAGGTGGAAGATATCTTTACATGGGGCTTTTGAAATAATGGAGTCTGAGCTGGAGGATGAAGAGCTTTGAAGTCTCCCTAGCAGACAGCCCTCTCCCCGGAGCCTGAGTAGTTGGACACAGCTTCTCAGCCTTACCATCCCCCAGCAATAGCGTAGAGACTTTGGGGAGCGGACGACTGCCTTTTGAGTTTTCAGTCCTGTTTCTCTTTGGTTTTAGAACCTTATAACAAGTTGAAGGAACATGGAAATTACATCACGAATGAGGAAATGAAGTATTTTCTCCACTTTAAAGAGCATGTGAGTCTTTGAGGCATTTGGTTTGCATGATTTCATTTTCCGTTTGTCTTTTAGTGGCGGCTGTAAATCACTGTGTCATCTGGCTCTCCTTCCCAGTGCCTCACAGGGTAGTGGTATCTTGCAACACGAGAAAGATAATTCCATTTTTTAAAGTTTTTTTTTTTTTTTTGAGCTGGAGTCTCACTGTCACCCAGACTGGAGTGCAGTGGCCGCTCCCGGCCACCGCAGCCTCGACCTGCTGGGCTCCGGCGATCCTTCCGCCTCAGCCTTCCAAGTAGCTGGAACTACAGGCGTGTGCTACCATGCCCGGCTAATTTTTTGATTTACTGTAGAGATGAGGTCTCGCCAAGTTGCCCAGGCAGGTCTCGAACCTGCGGGCTCAGGCAATCCACTCACCTCAACCTCCCAAAGTGTGGGATTGCAGGCTGAGCCACCGAGCCCGGCTCGTTTTTTAAAGTTTTAAAGAGGAAATGTTTTATGGTTGGAGATTGGCGGTATAAAATTGTGTAGCGTTCTGCTTAACTCAGTTGTTCTAGCTTTATAGTTTCAATTCACGGTTAGGTTAAGTCCAGGCTAAGCCCTTGGGATTTCGGAAGTGCAGATAAGTTTTCATTACAGCATCACAGTGGATCACACCAAAATTTGAACCTGTGGTTACAATGGGCTGTGGTTACAATGGACTCCCTGGCAGTCTAGAGTATGAGATGTGAGAGGAGAAAGACCTTTGAGGTGACAGAGGTTGTTTTCCGATGGACAGTGCTGGATTGTTCCATTTACAAGGTTTATTCTGAGCCTGTGCTGCCCTGATTGAAAACTCCTGGAGAAAAGAGGCTTCCAGCTGTGGAAGAAAGTTCTTTGGCCAGAGCAGAAATAGCTTGCATCTGCTCCTAGGCTGTGTTCACCTTGCACCAGCATTTAGGGAATGCACAGAGGTGAGGGCCCAGTGAAGGCCAGGCCTCAGCATACATACCTTTCAGCATTTTCACAGCCACGGTCCGGCATGTGGGTGATTTCTTAATGCCAAATGCAGACGCTTGAACCACTTTTCCAAAGGCCCCTCTTCCAAGTGACTTGCCTACAATGAAGAAAAGGCATTAGTTTGTTTGCCAGCCTGCAGGATGAGTTTAAGTCTCTTTCAGGAAGGAAATGCCTTTTTCTATGTGTGAATGTGGGCATGTAGCTTTAAATGGACTCTCCAATGAACTGACTCCAAGGGAGATCAAGTGGGGGCCTGTTTCTGGGGTCTGTTCCTTCCAACCCTCAACTCTGCTTCTGAGGCTCACATCCTTCAAAGCTAGACCAGGTCCCCAGAAAGCATCAGTGACCACAGATGTCCGGTCTCCTTTCCACAGAGCCCTCCCAGGGGAGAGACTCCCAGATCTCATGGGGTCTTTTTCACTGTTTAACTCGTCTGTGACCACTGATGTGAATTCACGTCATTCTTCAGATTTTTTTATTTTTACCCACTCTCAGTATTAGGGAAGTGAAAAATTTGCCGGCCGCGAATGTGTTAATAACATTATCGCCAAGAAGACTTCCCTGTGTTTAACCTAAGCTCCTTTTCCTTCCACTTAGGGTCATTTCTTCTGATCTGCTTTCAGCAAAACGGGAGAAATAGAAAGTGGTGGTTATTGCTATGGGCTATAATAATGCTCATAACTTAAAAATAATCACTGAGTCTTTTCTCAGACTTCCTTGTCAGGTCAAATCTTCGCAGTCTTTCTAATGTGCCTTTATATGAAGATTATACATCCTTGTAGTTAAGTACATAAACCTGTCAACCACTGGTAGAATTTGTTTCAGCCCCAGAGAGGTGGTTGCTGGGTGCCACACACAGCAGGGTTTCTTTCCTGGCACCCTTTATGTTATGCCGTAATGACTGTTGACACGTCTCTTTCCCCACCCTCAGATGAGCCAACTTGAGTCGGAAGGGCAAGGACCATGTTTGAAATCTGCCCAGTACCTAGCCCAGTACCTGGTGCACAGAATGTCTCCCTCCGTGCGGCCTGGAGAGTGGTGTTCAGGAGTGTGTAGGATGCCCAAAGTGTATCTCATGTGGTCATAGGTGACCAGAGGGCCCAAGGGATGGAGCCCTTGAAAGAGCCGCCTTAGGGGAAGGCACTCCCCGGGACACCTCATTCACCTTTGCCTTCAGTTAATTCACCTTCCTTCCCAACCCTTCCTCAAGCTCCAGTTCCTTTCCCCAAAGGATGTAGTATTTTTTTAGTTTCTTGTGAAGTTGGTAATGAAGCCTTCCTGCTTCCTCCTATTAGAACCTTTGCACTTTTATGTCCAACTACTCAGTGACACACACATCTTTACCTTGCTTCCGCCTGATGCCTCCTACTACCCACCAGCCCAGGTGTACATCAAGGATGTGGGAGAGTGTCCCTTGTACCCGCATGGTCACCAGGGCCTCTGTGTGATATCCCATAGAGGGACACGCACTGCCCTAGGAAGGGGTCACTGGTGGGATGACATGTTTCTACTGCCAAAGGCCACACCTCCGGGGCGTGCAGCGTGGGCAGAGCCATCGTCTCTGCTTCCAAGAAATGGACCCGGTGGGACTCTTGAGTTCAAGCACAAGCGCATCCCGTGGGCCTGGCAGGGCCGTGTCTGGAAGCCAGGTGTGGGGAAGGGCACTGGCAATGCCTTCTCCAGCTGGTGGAAGCTGGAGCATTTGGGCGGTGGTTTCTTCCTTGCCCTATCCAGGATAAAAGATCAATGTCTTTCTTCCACGTGCCCTTCCCCTTCTAGCATGACTGTGTCCTGAGCCTGAGAAGCCCCGGGATGCTCTTTGCTCCCACTACTGGACTCTCGCTTGTGTGGGCAAGTGGGATCTTCCCCTTCCCATAGCTTCAGCTCCGCAGTCCCTCCTCGGCCTTACAGCATACTCTGTTTTAACAAGTGTTTGGAGACTTTTCTTCCATCGGTGAGAAGAGCTTGTCCTCACTTGGCTTCCTTCAGTCTTTCGTTGATTCTCTTGGAAGCTGACTGCAGCCTCATAAAACAGCATGAAGCTATTATGGGCCCTTTAATCATCTGACACTTGGAGTCCTTCTGCAGACCTGTGGTTCCAGTTCCAGAGAAGCCCAGTTGCACTGGACTTGACCTCGCCCGATCCCTCTTTTTCCTTGAAATTCTCCTTGGTGTTGCCTGGAATGCCACTGACTCCTTGGAAATGTGCTAGGTCATTGTCATACAATGCAGGGATATTGGAATCTCCTCCAGAAATGTCCTGGACAGGCTAAGGTCCCTGGCCACTCTGGAGAGAGTGCACGGCAGCGTGGCCCTCTCTGATATTTAGGGCTGGTCTCTCAAGGGCACACCATCCCAGGCACCATCCACTTGCCAAATTGTTGTTCCCCATGTTAGGGAATTCTGGTTTTAGACCACTTTCCAGTAGAAAGATGCAGTGTTGACCGTGATCCTAACTTCTGTGATAAATCTAGGGGAGGTAAATTCACTCCCAACCCCTGGGAGTGAATTTACCAGGGGTTGGTGAGGAATTATGGGGGAAAGAGTTTATTTTGTTCCTGGATTCCAGGAATTTCAATGGTAGCAACATCTCTGACCCAAACTCCAAGGGTCCCCGTCTGTCAGGTGCTGCAAATTCCAGCCTTCCCTCACCAGGGCTGCTGACAGTAATCAACAGAGTAGATACCAACTTGGCTTGTGTATTTCTCTACATTTACAACCCGGTGTAGCTCTGCCCATTAAACCAGCTTTTTCTTTCTCTCTATCTGACATTATCTTGGTTATTTTCACTTGCTGGACATTATTTCAGATTACTTTGTCATTTATTTGGCTTAAAAAATAAACAAGTCTTGGGCCTCCTGGCTCCCATCTTAATCAGTTGGAGCGCGCATTCCCAGGCGTTGCAGCCTCACTGCGCGTTGAAAGACTAAGGTAGCTGGCTTGACACGCTTCCTCTCACCCACCAGAGACACTTCAGTGGACATCAGCCAAATCATAGCATGTGGCAGCTTCAGACAGGCAAATAACCAATAGGAAGATCTTCAGCGAGGAGCATCTCCCCAAATGGGATTATGTAAACCCACAGCACCCCAGGGGAATTCTGGTGGATGGCTAGCTGTCTCCTGGATGTGGTGTGGACCCCAGTGATACCAGGAAGGAATGAAGAAAGCTCATGTGTCCTCTCCTGGAAGAAGCATGTGTGATTGATTGTGACTAATAACTCTGGAAAGCAGTGCGGCCTGAGAATGGCTCATGATTGTGGGAAAAGTATCCCATGTTCACTGCCAAGGTCACTGAGGGGCTGGGCTAGCTGCCATGTAATTTAGACTTGCAGAAGGAACTCATCCAGTGTGCCACCTGCCCTTGACTACTCTAAATTTAGTTGCTTTTTTTAACCCCTGTCAGCAGCCATTGTTGACTTTCTCCTGTCTCTCCAGCTTTTAACTGATTTCCAAGTTTCTTCCCCAAGCCAAACAGAACATACTCCTGGGGCCAGTCCTGTTTCAACGTAAGCAGAATCATTTCAAGGCCCAAGGAAAAACAAGAAAGGCCACTTTCCCCTCTCTGTCCCCCTCACTCCTCGCCCCAGTATCTTTTGCTTGTGGGGGAAGGGGCAGTGTTGTTTAATTGGCAGCAAGGAGCTCTTTACGAGGGAGTGACAAGTTC
This sequence comes from Tarsius wallacei, assembly GCA_963574415.1. Lineage (NCBI taxonomy): Eukaryota > Metazoa > Chordata > Mammalia > Primates > Tarsiidae > Tarsius > Tarsius wallacei. Next base: position 9,475 of record CAUYQG010232477.1, on the reverse strand, counting down.
CCCAACCCGCAATCTGCTTTTCTAGTTCCAGCTACCAATGACTCTGGCATACACGGGAGTGAGTGGAAACTTTCAGAAGGCACGATCCAAGTATTTTGTGTAGGAGTGGTCGGGCTTCAATTGTTTTGTGGCACCCTGGGCTGGAGATTCATTTGCATTGTGACGTCAGAGCTAGAGGAGCTGGGGTGGGGGGTGAGCTGAGGGAAGGCACATCTGCCTGCTGTTTACAGCATGGGCCCCACCTGGAAAACAAGCCTTTGGTCTTCGAAAATGAAACTCAAATGATCCCCCCTAGGGCTTGCTTCTCTGTCTGGACATTCCTAGCACCCTAGGAAATTCAAAGTATGTGCTTCATGGATTTGTGCAAGGGACTTTTTTGTTTTTTGTTTTGGTCTGTAGCCTTGAAGAGCACCCACTCTTTCACCAAATGTTCCAGCTCTCTGCTTCTCAGCATCCTCACGATGCTCTGGGTCACAGATTTTGAATTCCTCAACGGCTTCGTGACCTCTATTGCCTGGCCCTGGAGGCCTCTTGCTGGAAGTCTCTCCCGCCGCCTTCCCTTTACTCCCCCACTTTTGCGTGTGTCTCCAGACAGAGCCCTTGGAGGGAAGAGACACAAGCACCATGGTGTCCCCAGGGCTTAGACGGGTGTCTGCTGCTCAGAGAAGGTGCTTAATAACTGAACTGGTAAATGAGCAAGCAGGTGCTCACTGTCACCTTGCATGGTTGTCTCAGCATTCCATTAGGGTTATTTACCTTGACATCCCTCTTCCTTACTAGTCTGTGAGCAGCTAGACCCCCGGGTCTAGCTTGCTTTTGTGTTTCTCAAAGCACAGTGCTTACACCTTACCCAGTTTAAGCCTTTCCCGGGCAAACTCCCACTTGCTGGCATCATAAGGGAGCCGCTCACACTGCTCGTCCAGGGGCACTTCATCCGGGTCCATGATGATGGACAGGTAGTCAGTCTTGATTTCTGTAGAAGACTGGGAATCGAAGTCACCAGGAAGAAAACAACTTTAAAAACCCCGGGTATCTGATTGACAGCCTCTGCTACTTTGGGTCATTTGATTAAAATCGTGTGCAAAAAGTACTCCACCACATACACACTTGTCACACTTGAGTGGGCCACTTCTATCAAACAACTCCTTATCATTCCCACACTGCATCTCTGTGATGTGAGCTCCACCATCCTATCTTGGATAGAATGCACTCAGATTCTCCAGTGACCTTACGTGTTGGGCTTGTTCTCAAACGATTTCTTTCTAAAACATGTGAAGCATTGTTATAAAGTCATTTCAAACCATGACTAAAAATAACTTTCCATGGCCATCCTGTAGAAGCAGGAACATATGTTACAGATGAGCCAACAGTGGGATGCATTGCAAGACTGGAAGTGGCAAGTAAACCTGGCATCTCGGGGCAGTTGCTTCAGCTACCTGGAAACACTAGGATCCATTTGTGAGATTCATCTTCAGTAAGAAGCAAGGTGATTACATCAAGGGCCAAGGAGTAAATGTGGTGTAAGGCATGCACAGCCACATACTGAGTTCATTTGGCTATTGGTGGGATGTCAAGTGAGTAAGGCAGCTATCCACCTCGAGGGCCTGTTTTATCTTGGTGATGCCAATCAAGCCCAAAAAATGCCCTTTGCTCCAGATCATAGAGAACTGGATTTACGTCTGATTCATGTCGATGGTTCTATTTCCGGTTAATGGGCAAATTTCCAGAATTGATGACTGCATTTCTGTGGGCAGACTCTTTAACAGGATGGAAAGGAAGCATGCTTTCCCATACAGCTATGGCCTGGAAGTTAGGCCGAACTTCACTTGAGTGAGTTTGGGGGCCCTTCCTGTGGGGGCTTTTCCCTAGCAGGGTCAGAGTTAGAGCAGAGAAGACAACCCCTCCAAACTCACCATCTCACACCCGCCTGCATTCCTCAGCCCTTACTCACTCTGTCCTAGGCTGTCACAGCTCACCTCATCCATCACTAGCGATCCTCCTTCTCACTAAAATTATCACTAAAATGTGTGACAAATAGCTCAAGGTAGAAAGGTCTGCTTGGCCTCCATAAAGGATGGAAAACAAAGACACGGAGCATGTTTGGTGCAAACCGTGTTTGCCATTGATGTTAGACTAAGGGCCCAGGCTGTCCGACACTCGTGTCTGTGAGACTGCAGAAGAGCACAGGTTCCTGTACCAAGTGCTGGGTGCAGGTTGTGGGACTCAACTTTTCAGTGTCTCATAAAGCCAAGGCCATGAGGAACAATCTCCAGTTCCCAGAGAGCCTGGAATAGCTGAAACTAGCAAGGGACATCTTAGGCTCATGCAGGCTATGCAGGGAGGTGGGCAGTGATGTAGACAGAGGCAGTCTCCTGTGGGGCACCGACGGGATTTTATGGTTTATCTCAATAAGGCAGATGAGAGAAAACCCCAAACAAACCTTAAGTGAGGGCTTTGAGGAGTGTGTGATAGTAAAATGTTGGCTGGCAAATATTCTTTCAATTGACATTAACACTGAGTAGCCACTAGGTGCTTGGCATGGAGACTAAGTGCTTCAGAGCCCAGGCATCGAGGCTGACCGTCTGGATTTGAATCAGAGCTCAACTTCTGCCCAGCCACGTAACTGAGGGCAAGTTGCTTGACCTCTCTAACCCTAGTCTCCTTATCTGTGATTTTTATGTTATAGATAAGGGCATTTATGTACGTTTAAATTTATTAAAGTTTATCTAATTGTATGACTAGTAATAATAATGCTACTTATCTCATGGGGTTGTTGTGTATATCAAATTAAACAACCATGGAATATGTTGGTGGGGCATCAGTAAATGTCAGCTGTCTTTACAGCACTGACCTATCAGGATGAAGATGAGAAGGTAAAATGCAGGCCTCACCAATGAAGAATTGACACTGTAGACAAACCCCATGGAAATGTGTTTGATGCCTTGTTTCTCTTTGCCCCCTACCACTAAGTCCTTTTCACATTTCATAGGCATTCTGTTTTTGAGACGATAATCTCTTGCCTTCATCCTTTCTTACTGACATCGAGGTCTCACCAAATTTTAGAACAGAAAGGACCTCTTCAGTTGAGTTTCAGCTTGCCTTTCCAGTTCTAGTTCTGCTCTGCTTCTCTCTGTGGAGCAACCAGACTAAGTCCCAATCCAGGGAGCAGGGAGCGGAGGGCAGGCCTGTGTTTTCCTGCTTCTTTCCTTCCAGCTACAGCCTTCCACGGCTATCTTGGGCACGGCTTTCTCTGAAGTTCTTCTCACCCTCCCTCCTTTGGGCTTCTGTGGCCTTGGTAGCTCCCTATAAATTTGGCAAGTTTGGCCTTGATGTGTTTCCCTATAGGATGTGTCTCCCCTTTCAAAACTATTGTGCAACCTTTGCTTCCTTCTCGAGTAGTGGCCTTAATTGTCATGTCTGAAAACCAGTCACTCCTTACGGCAAAAGCCTGGTGTTCCACGTTTACCATAGCAAGGGCTGCTGGCCTTGCCTCTTACACCAGCACTGTAAAGTACACCTTATTGATTGTAAGTACAAGTCTAAGGCCTAAGGTTCAAAAATCAGCTCCAACTAGAGTGACTTTGGACCAGTTCCTTTACTTTTCTGAGCCTGTTTCCCTCTCAGTAAGATGGGAATAATATATTTACCTCTTGGCATTTTTGGAAGGATTAGCTGAGATGCTGCATAAAGAACTTTCCATGAGATCTGGCACATTGATAAGGGTTCATTTTTTTTTTGGAGTTGGAGTCTCACTCTGTTGCCCAGGCTGGAGTGCGGTGGCATGCTCACAGCCACCACAGCCTCGACCCGATGGGTTCAGGTAATCCTCCCACCTAAGCCTTCCAAGTAGCTGGAACTATCGGCGCATGCCACCATGCCCGGCTAATTTTTTGATTTATTGTAGAGACGAGGTTTTGCCATGTTGTCCAGGCTGTTCTCAAACCCCTGGGCTCCGGCGGTCCTCTCACCTCTGCCTCCCAAAGTGCTAGGATTACAGGCTTGAGCCACCACACCCAGCCCAGGGTTAATCTTAGTTAATAAGACTACCAGAGGCCTCTTGAGGCGTCTCAAGTCCTGTTGATTTTGTCTCTTGAGTGCCTCTGGGCTCTAGTCATTTGGTCACAACCACCATCACCTCTTGCTGGACCACTGTCATCTACGGTGCCTCTCTGCACTCTTGCCCACTCTGATCCATTCTCTCCAAAATAATCGCCCAGAGCATCTCAGCCAAAGCCATCTTTCCAGACACAGAAGTGCCACACCACCCCTACCTGTGCCTCACCTCCCTCCTGCCCCCAGGCTGTCCCTTGCTTGTAGAATGCAAACTAAATTCCTGCCTGGACAGGCCTTGTGGCCCTTCCCTGTGCTCCTGGCAGTGTCTTCTCAGATCCTGCCCTTCCTTGCAGCCCTAATGGCCTCTGTCAGGCTCTCATTCTCACTGCGCCCCCCCTGCCCGGCCCAGCCCCATACCTGCCGTTCCCTCTGCCTGCAACATTTTTCCCTCCTCTCTTCATCTGACCACTCCTCTGCATACCTTTTAGGCAGCTAACTCAGCTAGCTCAGAGTTGCAGTGTGACATTTGTGTGACTGATTCAAGTCCGTGTCCCCAGACTGCTCCCTCCAGCATTTACTCCTCACTGTCACCAGAGGGCTGGCACTGCATGGAGTGGGCATGCAGGAAATATTTGAAGTACAAATGAATGAATGAATGTTAGCTGTTTTCCCACTTAATTTTAGAGAAGCAAGATGTTTTACAGGCCTGGGTATAGAAATCTGATGCCCTAAACGCCAACCCAGACCTTACACTCTAAAGAACCGAGCTTTGTGGTGGGTCTCCCCAAGCACAGAATGATAGCGCACGTGCCAGCCACAGCATTACAAGAGAGAAGTCAAAGACTGGTCTGTGTTTTGCCTTTCCTTTCCATTTCTTAGCAGAGTGAGGTTAAGAAAATAAAGACTTCACGGGTCCCATGCTGAACTGAAAGACTTATATAATTTCTATATCAAAAATACCCCTTGTGTCACTGAGAAATACTCATCAGCTCATTGCTATGGCCTTTCTTGCGAGCGCCCACTTTGTGGTTAGAGACGTTTTAGTGATTTCCTTCCAGTGTTCCCCAGATCAGAGACTGGAGCTAGAGGGGAGGGGAAGAGGCCCAGCATTTGGTCAGTGCCTGCTCGAGGCATCAGACCAGGCGCTTTAGAATATTATGCAAAAAGGGGCATAGAACTCATCTGTGCTCTTACCCTTTTCATTTTTCGGATAAAGAGAGTTAACAGGAGCCAGAAGAGAGTTGCAGCCACACAGGTGCATGTCAGAGTGATCAGCTCCAGGTTAGACTTGTCCGAGGTTCCTGGAGAGAGAAAATCGCCAAGATGGTGCTAAAAAGAAATTCTCAAATGTAGAGTCTCTGTGGTTTTGTAGAAGAGACCTGGTGCCCCCACATGGCATAGTGAATGCCATCTGCCGACTCACCTTTCCTCTCTGGGACAGATCCTCTCTTACCTACAGAGTCAGGCAGTGGACACGACATTAGCATAATGAACTCACACATAAAAGACTTTCCAGAAATTTTGCTGTTGAGTTTGCAAACTTTGTAATCCCAGAGATAGCTAATTAAAAATCAGAAGAGAAATTAAAAATGGGAAACAATTAAGGCAAGAACAAAAGCCCCTTAAAAGTGCTAAATCTGGAATGTGTTAAGTCTCCCTAATGGGCTTTAGAGGAAATTCTAAAGAAAAAGAAAAAAAAAAAATGACATAAAAGGACTCCTCTGGGACTCACAAAATTCTTCAAAGTAGATTTTAAAAATAAAAATCAAACCCGATGACTGTCACAGTCGCCTGTTGGCTTATTTTGGACCAGTCAGGCCAACCCCCCACACCCGCCCCCTGTGTCCTGGACTTTGTTTCTGACTTCAGCAGCCAGCCTGGGGGCTGAGATGAGAAGAGGTAACTGCTGGACCTGTCCCCTGCCCAGTCGCCTTATTTCTCAGGGTGACAGAGATCAAGAGCTGAGCTCTGTTCCTCCAAAGCCAAAGAGAAAAGACCCGAGGTAGTCAAGTGATGCTTCATAGAGGAAACCCTTGGGACCTGGGAAAGGAACGCCATGGTGGGCCAGAATGGTGGTTCCCACATATTGATTCCATTGACCAACTTTTCAGGAACTCTGAAGTAACGCCGTTATCTTTTAACTTCATTAACACAGGCAAAATTTCTATTAAGGTGGGCAAAGAACAAGTGAAACTTTTGCTCTATAGAAATGATAATGTAGGCCAGACTTGGTGGCTCAGCCTGTAATCCCAGCACTTTGGGAGGCCAAGGTGAGTGGATTGCCTGAGCCTGCGGGTTTGAGACCTGCCCGGGCAACTTGGCGAGACCTCATCTCTACGATAAATCGAAAACTAGCCGGGGCTGGGCTCGGTGGCTCAGCCTGTAATCCCGCGCTTTGGGAGGCCGAGGCGAGTGGATTGCCTGAGCCCGCGGGTTCGAGACCCGCCTGGGCAACTTGGCGAGACCTCATCTCTACAATAAATTTTTTAAAAAAATTAGCCAGGCATGGTAGCGTGCACCTGTAGTTCCAGCTACTTGGAAGGCTGAGGCAGAAGGATCGCTGGAGCCCAGTGGACCGAGGCTGCGGTGGCCGGGAGTGTGCCACTGCATTCCAGTCTGTGCAACAGAGTGAGACTCTAACTCAAAAAACCCCAAAAAAACTAACAGGGCATAGTGGCATGCACCTGTAGTTCTGGCTACTTGAAAGGCTAAGGTGGAAGGATCCCCGGAGCCCGCCAGGTTGAGGCTGCAGTGGCCAGGAGCATGCCACTCCGACTCAAAAAAAAAAGTCCATTCAAACCTAACCAAAAGATTTAAGGGAAATACAAAGAAATTAGATTTGAAAAACTGTGGAGCTTGAGGGAATGGACTGCTTTTTGGAAGAGGCATTTGAAATGGATTTGGGTCTGCAGAGATGAAGGCAGGGGAGGGCATTACAGGCAGAGGGAACTGTGTAAGGACCTAGACCCAGGAGGTGGTAGGGCTGTGTGATCCAAGATACAGGACAGGGCCAGATGGTAGACACTCCCGAGCATCCGTGTGGTGGTTTGAACTAAATGCTGCATGAGCAGATGCACAAGCCAGAAACCCAACGATGACACCAACACCCGCTGGCACTTAGAGTGCTTTCTGTTCTAGGGACGCTTCCAAGGACCGACACGTATTCATTCACCCAAGACTCACAACTCTACCAGCTAGGTTATTCTCATTTGATGAATGAGACACTGAGACCTGGAGAGAGATGAAGCCTCTTGCCCAGTGTCACTTTGCCAGCAAATGGAGAAGCTGTGATTTCAGCCCAGATCATCTGAGGTCACATGCTTAACCACCGAGTGTCCAAGGGCATGCCACTTCCTGCTCGCTTATCCTTGCAGCCTTTGCAAGTGCCTGTTAATCACTTCCCACTGGCCCCACTGCCAAGTGTCTTTTAGCCTGGCATTTTCATGTTTTGAGTTGGAGTCTCACTCTTGTCACCTGGGCTGGAGTGCAGTGGCATGCTCACAGCCGCCGCAGCCTCCACCTGCTGGACTTAGGTGACCCTTCCGCCTCAGCCTTCCAAGTAGCTGGAACTACAGACGCACGCCACCACGTCCAGGTGGTTTTTGTGATTGATTGTAGAGACGAGGTCTCGCCAAGTTGCCCGGGCTGGTCTCAAACCCGCAGGCTCAGGCAATCCTCTTGCCTCAAACGTGCTGGGATGACAGGCTGAGCCGTCGTGCCCGGCCTTACCTGGCATTTTCTCTCCGGTTCATCACAGAGTCCTGCCAGTTCTACTTCCTTGGCTTGTGATATGGTCACCTCCTCTCCTGCCCCACTGTCACTGCCTAAAACAAGGCCTCCTCGTGTCTCACCCGGGCCAGCTGAGTGGCCTCCTTCCAGTCCCTCCCCCACCTCTGCAGTCAGAGTGATCTTGCCAAATCGCTGACTTATTACTCCTCTATCTGAACTCCATCCTCTGTTTCCCATCACTGTCAGGATGAAAATCTAAATCCTGAGATCCTGTGCGCCCAGCCTTGTCTGTCTCTTCAGCCTCATCTCCTGCTGTCCTCCAACTTGCTCTAGTCACACCACAGTACTTAGTTTCCTAAATGTAGCAGCCTGAACCTCCATGCTTTGGCGTTTGCTGTTTCTGTACCAGAATAAGGCCATCATGGGGCTGAGCCACATCTCATTTGTCTTACTCACTTCACCTCAGACCGATGAATGAATGGATGAATTGAGTTTCAAAGTATTCAGGGACAAATCTTTGTTCCTGGATATTAATTCAGCATCACAGACCTACTCTAGGTGCTGGCGTAGAGTAGGAAGAGAGGGGGCATGGTTGGCGCTCACGGTCTGGGCCTCATTCTATTGATGCCTGCAAAGCAACAGATTGGAGATTGTGGTTCTGTTGTTCACACCGCCAGTGCTCAGTGGACATCCTGGAAAGCGCGATGGGTGCTTTGCTGCTTAGTCAGCTTGTAGTTAAGTTTCCCTTAACCTCCTAGATTGAGAACAACTTCCTTAAAGAAGTTTCAAATAGGGCCGGGCTCGGTGGCTCAGCCTATAATCCCAGCACTTTGGGAGGCTGAGGCAAGTGGATTGCTTGAGCCCGTGAGTTCGAGACCCACCCGGGCAACTTGATGAGACCTCATCTCTACAATAAACCAAAAATTAGCCAGGCGTGGTAGTGCGCACCTGTAGTCCGGCTACTTGGAAGACTGAGGCGGAAGGATCGCCGGAGCACAGCGGGTCAAGGCTGCGTTGACCTGGAGTGTGCCACTGCACTCCAGTGTGGACGACAGAGTGAGACTCCAACTCAAAAATTAAAAAAAGTTTTAAAGTATGATAACCTTTCCTCTCAGAACGCATCCTCACAATGAGAATACTGTAAGCTCAAGTTCATATGAGTCTGAATTTCTTTCCCCATGGTGTGAGGTCTACTACTACCTTGCTGTGTACACACTTACACACCCTTGTTTATGCTGCAGATAAGTAAGTTTTGTGGCATTTGATTGGGATCTGCTCAGGACACAGTGGCCTTTGGCTGTGAGAGATGCTGATAGCATCTCAAGACACTGCACCGTTTGCATAAAAAACCTCAGCAGACGCTTGCTGCATGGAATGCGAGGCGAGAGGCCCCCTCTGGTTGTGGGAACTTTCCCACTGCATTCCGTGGGGCAGGAAGCTGACCCCCAAAGTCTAATTCCACAGTCCTGACTCAAGCAAAATTCCTGTCAGTGGGACCAAATGTGTTTGTGTGCAAACACTTTCACATTTAAGGAATCAGCTCATTAAAAAATTAGAAACATTTTCACAGCAGTAGCAGGAAACTGTTGGGGGAGGGGAGACTGCATTGGCAGTAGTGGGAATCTGGGGTGGGAGAACTCCTCATCTACAAGGGTACCTACATAATGAACATTTGTATACCTAATATTGAATT